>JAQQSK010014957.1:0-10950 GCA_028658325.1 Potorous gilbertii | reverse complement strand
CATTCTTGTCCTCATTGGCTTTTTGAACCTCTTTTGCCAATTGAGTTAGCCTATTGTTCAAGGTGTTACTTTCTTCAGCATTTTTTGGGTCTCCTTTAGCAAGGTATTGACCCGTTTTTCACCCGTTTCTTGCATCTCTCTCCTTTCTCTTCCCAGTTTTTCCTCCACCTGTCTAACTTGACTTTCAAAATCCTTTTTGAGCTCTTCCATGGCCTGAGCCCATTGGATATCTATTTCAGATGTTTGGGATACAGAGACCTTGACTTCTATATCTTTATCTGATGGTAAGCATTGTTCTTCCTCATCAGAAAGGAAAGGAGGAAACATCTGTTCGCCAAGAAAGTAACCTTCTAATGGTCTTACTATTTTTCCCTTTTCTGGGCATTTTCCCAGCCAGTTACTTGACTTCTGAGATTCCTCTCCACACCCTCCTAGATCTGCCCAGCTAGTATTTGAGGTCTGAGATTCAAATGCTGCTCCCCAGCCTCAGGCTTTCAGTGGTGACCAGGGCTGCTATTCAGATTAAGATTAATTTCAGGTTTTTAGGTGGGGCAGGGCTGCCTCCCAGGCTCAGTTCCCTCAGGGGATTTATGTGTAGACCTTCAGTAATGGACCCCAGCTCCTGCCTGCTCCAGGAGCCCCTCTCTGCTGCTGTCTCTGCCTCTGCCTCCCAAAGGGGCCTGAGTTATGGGGATACCTCGCTCCCCTCTCAGTTTTCCCAGAAATCTCTCTCACTGTCCCGTAACGCCTGTGAGTGGAGGGACCTTCGTGGCCTCTGGAGATTCCATCCCTGAAGCCTGCTCGGATCTGTTCCTCTGGGTGCTGCACAGCCCAGGCAGGGCTGGGCTCTGCTCTGGGTCTAGTGTGTGATGGACCTTTGGGATTGGATTTTCAGGGCTCTCTGGAACAGAAATCTCCTCCACTCCGTTGTTTTGCAGCTTCCACTGCGCCAGAATTTTTTGGAAGTTCCTTTTAACAGGTAATTTATGGGGTGTGGTTTCGGAGCTAGCATATGTGAATCTTTATACTCTGCCATCTTGGCTCCTCCCCCTCATTTCTAAAATATAGAGAGAGCTGAATCAAATTTACAGGAAAACAAGTCATTCCCCAGTTGATAAATGGTCAAAGGATATGAACAAGCACTTTTCAGAGGAAGAAATTAGATCTATCTATAATGATATGAAAAAAATGCTCTAAATCACTATTGATTAGAGAGATATAAATCAAAACAACTCTGAGGTAACACATCCCACCCATAAGATTTGCTAATTTATTAGTGACAAAAAAGGAAGATGATAAATGTTAGAGAAGATGTGGGAGATTTAGAACACTAATTTGTTGTTGGTGGAGCTGTGAGCTGACCCAACCATTCTGAAGAGCAATTTTGAACTATGCCCAAAGGGCTACAGAATTGTACATACCCTTTGACCCAGCAATAACACTTCTAGGATTCCAAAGAGATCATAAAAATGGGAAAAGATCCCACATGTACAAAAATATTTATAGCAGCTCTCCTTGTGTTGACCAAAACTGGAAATCAAGGGGATACTCATCAATTGGGAAATGGTTGAACAAGTTGTGGTATATAAATGTAATGGAATACAATTTTGCTATAAGAAATGATGAACAGCAAGACTTCAGAGAGACCTAGAAGGACTTATACAAACTGATGCTGAGTGAAAGGAGCACAACCAGGAGAATTATGTTCACAGCAACAACCACAGTGTGTGAGGAATTTTTCTGGTAGACTTAGTCCTTCACAGCAATGCTAGGACCTAAAAAATTCCCAATGGACTCTTGAGGCAAAATGCTTTCCACATCCAGAGAAAGAACTATGGAATTGGATAGTGGAAGAAAGTAGACCATTTTCTCTTATGTCATGTTTTGTTTTGTTTTCTAGTTTCTCCCATTCATTTTAGTTTTTGTATGCAACATGACTAAGGTGAAAATGTATTTAATAAGAATATATTGTAGAACATATATAAGATTGCATGCTGTCTCAGGGATGGAGTGGGGAGAGAGGTGAGAAGGACAGGGAAGAAGGGGCAATATCTAAGATATATAGTAGTGATTGTAGAAAAGTGATACTAAAATAATTTCTAAAAATAAAAAAATCAAGATTTTATGCATCTTTACTGTAATCTATAGAACATTAAATCTAAAAAATAATAATAAAAACAGACCATTTCTCTCTGAAACACATGAAAATAATGATAAGAATAGATAATAGTATTGGGCAATAGCAGAGTAGGAGACTAGTAGTTTGGATATTGTGCAAGGCTAACTTTTTATGCCCCATAGTCATTGCAATAACTTCGATATCTCTAATTGCAATAACTCCAACTGAAATTTTGACAAATTGGACTTTAAGAAAACCACTGATTGGGATATCAACCCTGGTCAGTGTGATCCAGTGAAGACAAAGAAGCAGATGGGATTGCCAGAAATTGTAGGTTGACTTTACTCAGAAAAGGTTTGATGATTGGTTTGATATTAAGGATTACAGAGGAAGTGGTGCTAATTCACTTTCTCATGAAGATAAACCAGAAGAAAAAATCAGAACTACAAATTCCTAGGGGTTCTGATGATAGAAACAATGTCATTACCAAAACAGATTTTTTAAATGGAGATGGGCATACTTAGACGAGAATTTTCTTTTGAGGGTAGTAGCATGAATATAGTTAGCAAATTATATAAAACATAGAAAATAACCAAATTGGTATTTGCTATCAAAAGTGATTTCATTCTGGCACAGCACTTGACAGAAAGTATAAAACACTTCAGGATTTGCACGTAGAAATACAAGACAATACTATGTTACCATAGTAAGAATCATAGAAGAATTAATGGAGCTAGTGAAGAAGTCTAAGGGCAAGTATCAGATACAATTGTGACAGAAGCAACATGAGAGAACTATTGAATATCTGTAGAAAGGTATTAGAAGATTATAAAAATCTTTTTAAAAAATATTTGATGTCATTTCTTTGATTCCTTTGTGTAACCCTCTTTACCCCAGAGTATCTCTTATATTAATTACTTTTTTAAAAAAGACAATGAAAATTCAGCAAAGCTAATTAATATTTTGAAAAATATATGTTATATGCAATATTTCACATCGGTGGGAGCCCTCATATCTGTTGATAATAGTAAATATAAAAATATCTGGCTGGTATACACCAAATACAAAACAAAACTTGAAAGTCATGGTAGTCAAATAAAAAAAGCCAAAATGTGCAATGCTTTCTAAAAAAAAAGACAAAAGCATTTAGAATTCCCTTAATTTTCACTTGAAAATAAAATGTCAGAAAGTTAAAATGATACAAGTAGTCAAAGCACAGATACCATACAAATAACAACAAAAACAACAAATAGAAAATTCAATATAAAATATTTTATTACAGAGTCTTAAGAAGTAAAAACATTAGAGGAGAGAGAAAAAGAAGTCTAAATAAGGAAGTAGAAAATTGTAGTCATTTATATGATTGCAAAATGTCTACCATAATGAAAAGGAAAGTTGGTTTAAATAAGAAATGGATGGCTTGTACAATTTCAATAAAATTGTAAGAAAACAGAATGCCAAAAGAGGTGACTAAAATTCTAATTACTCTTCAAAATGGAAGGCAGCAGGGGCAATAGGATCAATAATTATTTGCTTAAATGCTTCACAGCGGCACATCAATTGCTATCAAAGTACTTTACCAGATTAGTCATAGACATATGGCCAATCTTGTGAAAAAGACATCTAATGTCTATTAAAAAGGTGAGAATAAGCCACGTCAAAGCATCATGATATTTAAATTGTCTTTATTGATTATTACAAATCCCTTGATTCAGTTCCTCATGCATGGCTTATGCACATACTGTAAATACATCAAGTTGGCCCAAGTATAGTGAGAACACTTCAGCTTTTTATGTCCATATCCAATAGTATCAGAGGAGAGAAAGGAAATGTATACCAAAGACATTATGAATGAAGACTCAGCAGGCCTTGGTACTAGATTGGATATGGGGTGGGGGAGGGTTACAGAGAGTGAGGAGTCAAGCTTAACAACTAAGTTGGTTGTCAGAGTATGAGAGCAAATGGTGGTATCCTTGATCTTATTTTGAAAGTTAGGAAGAGCAGATCTCTTCACAATGCTTACTACTGTCATTGTCCAAAGATATTTCTGGTGAGTTTGCAGAAAATGAGTTTACAAAAAAAAAGAAAGAAAGAAAATGAGTTTATATCCCAGCATTTTTATTCAATCACAAAAGCAGTCATTTTATCCTGCTGTGCAAAAGAAAGCAAAACACTACATGTAAGAGTGTATAAAACAACAGTGACAGCATAGAGACTTGCTATCAAATTTTGGGCTTATCTTCAGTATAGCTATACAATCCCCTTTAACTGCTAGAACTCAACATTTACCCACTCTCTTCCCTTACACTACTGATCTATCTTGGCTACAGTAAGGCTCTGACCTTTACTTAAACAATGTTATCTGCATTTTATTTCTAAAAAGATGAGAATGAGATAAAACGTAGCGATAGCAATAATTCGTGTTTATAGAGTGTTTCATGATTACAAAGCACTTTAAACCTATTTACTCATATCATCCTCATATTTGTCCCTGATGCTAATATTGTCTTTTTATGGTTATTTTATCAGTGCTGAAAGTTGAACAGAGAGATAAAGGCCTTGCTCAAAATCAAGTTACTCGTAATTTTCAGAGTCAAGATTTGAATTGACTCTAAATGCAATGTTCTTTTTTACTGTTTCTAGAAATGACAAAAAAAGAAAAGAAAAAAATTAGACTCATTTGATACTATAGATATGATCTTACATAATTATCATATAGTAAAAATGTTTTCATTTTTCCTAATTAATTCCTAATTAAAATATAATAAAATAAATTACAAAATTATTTCTTATAATAATTCGTAATTCTATAACACTTTACATTCATTATGCAATCTGAATCTTACAAGATCACAAAGAAAGAAATGCATTAATATCATTTTGTAGTGGAAAAAGCTAAGGCTTAGTGAGCTAGGGGGTCCATCCAATGCTTTTAACTTGAAACTTAATGGCCATTCCACTGTAAAACAGTATAGCCAGACTGTCTACTTGAGCACAATGCATTACATAAATTTTATAATGGTCCTGGTCATCTAAGAACTTGTCATTTAAAACAAAACTAATAAAGAAACACCTAGAGCATTTATTGCAATTATCACATTAGTAGATGTGCTTCCTCCCACAGTAAAGATTGAAACCCATCTATGCTTTCTCATTCCATGAAAATCAAGAAGTAAAAAGTGGAGAGATAAAGTCAGACTTGAGAAATATCACTTTGGGACTTGGATTAAATATGGGTTAGAGAGAGAAGAACCTAAAGACAGGGGAAAACCCTAACCCTAATCCAACATGCTTTTGATATATCGTTGGTTGGCATAAGAAATTAAATTGGAATTGTTTTTGGAGTTTTGCAGAATTCATAGACAACACAAAAATGTCAACAGATAATGCATAAAAAGTTTACAAAATCATAAAATGTATGTATAGTATTGTATAATATCAACTTATTTTATCTTGTAATACCATGAATACATACAACTTTTTAAAAAGTTAAACTATGACTAAATATTTAACGCAAATTTTAAAATAAGATACTATAAACAACTCATGCAAAAGAAAAAAAATCGGACTTCTTCTCTGGTATGAAGGGTGGGGCAAAAATTTTTGCACAGATTTTCCAGATGATGGGAGCACTGCATCCATCTGAGTGAAGGAATGAGAAGATGTGAGAAATCTCATACACCTAGATACTAAAAAATGTGGCAACTGGTTAAATACATAAGAGTAAGGAGGTAAATATGACACCAAGGCTGCTGACTTGGTGCATCACTAAAAAGACAGTAATGCATTCAACAGAAATAGGCAGCAGAAAATCTCCTCCATTAGATTTTGAGCTTCTTGAGGGAAGAGACTCTCTTTTGCCTTTTGTTGCATCCTCAGCACCTTAACACTGTGCCTAACATAAAGTCAAGATTAATCAATGTTTGCTGACTGATGAAATAGAAAAATTTGGAAGACGTGGGTTTTCAGAGGAAGATGAAATATGAGAGCTATGAAGCTTGAAACAACCTTTCCATACCTGCTTATCCTATACAACTCACAATATCCACCAAAAGCAAAACAGAGGGGAGGAAGGTGTCACTCTCCGCACACTTCTCTGGATTACAAGTCCACTCCTGGAAGGTATGAAGTTATCCTGGTGCTGAGGGTATGGGATACTGGAATGAGGGGGGGAAATTTTTCTGAGCATCTGCAGCACATGCTTGAGTTACAGGTTATTACCATTCCTATGGGTCAAAGCCTTACTGTAGGTATGGAAGATTAGTAGGGTGAGGTAACAGAGTAGAAGAGTTTTAAGTTGTAATGGTTTAAGGGAATTGTTTAGCTATATAGAAGATAAGAACAAAATTATCATAGGAAAGGTGGATGTGGCCCATATTCCCATCCTCAGATTGGTTTATTAGATACCTCTTTGGATTATGCCACATATCCTTCTTCAGGTACACAGACCCTACTGTGGATGCTGTAGATTTGAGATATATGAGATTTGAAATAGAATTCTGCCTGCATAGATTTTCTTTTCCCACAAATGAATTCATCCTTCCCCTGCCTTTTTTATCTTTTTTTAAACTTTATTTTTAGTTTTCAACACTCAGTTCCATAAGTTTTAAATTTTCTCCCCCCTTGCTTTCCTCTCCCCACCCCAAGAGAGCATGCAATCTGATATAGGCTCTCTATATACATTTCTATTAAACATATTTTTACATTTGTCATGTTATATAGACAAATTTGAATGAATGGGAGGAACTATGAAAAAGAAAACAAAAAAAAGAAAGAAAGAAAATAGTCTGCTTTGCTCTACATTTAGACTCCAGAGTTCTTTCTCTTGATGTGGATGGCATTTTCCATCATGAGTCCTTTGGAATTGCTTTAGGACCTTTCATTACGGAGTAGGGTTAAGTGTATCAAAGTCAGTCACCACACACTATGGCTGTTATTGTATACAATGTTCTCCTGGTTCTGCTGATTTCACTCAGCATCAGTTCATATAAGTCTTTCCAGGTTTTTCTGGAGTCCACTTGTTCATCATTTCTTATAGTACAATAGCATTTCATTACTTTCATATACCACAGCTTCTTTAGTCATTCCGCAATTGATGAGTATCCCCTTAAATTCCAGTTCTTGGCCACCACACAAAGATAAGCTATAAATATTTTTGTATAAATGTTTTGTAGGTCCTTTTCCCATTTTTATAATCTTTTTGGAATAGAGCCATAGAAGTGGTATTGCTGGGTCAAAGAGCATGCACATTATTTTTCCTCTCTTTTTTTCTTTCTTTTTGAACATTTTTAAATGTTTATTTATTTTTAGTTTACAATGTTCATTTCCACAAAATTTTGAGTTCCAAATTTTCTCCCCATCTCTCCCCTCCCCCTACCCCATAACACCTTGCATTCTGATTATCCCTTCCCTCAATATGCCCTCCTTTCTATCACACCCCTCCCTTCTCCTCTCTCTTTTCTTGTAAGGCAAGATAGGTTTCTATACCCCATTATCTGAATTTCTTATTTGCAAGTTATTCACAAAAACAATTTTCAACATTCATTCCTAACACTTTGAATTCCAAATTCTCTCTCTTCCTCCCTCCTCACCCATCTCCAATGAGAAGACAGGCAATTCAATATAAGCTGTATAAATGTAGTTTTGCAAGAGACATCCATAATAGTCATGTTGTGTAAGACTAACTATATCTCCCTCCATCCTATCCTGCCCCCATTCATTATATTCTCTCTTTTGACCTTGTCCCTCCCCAGAAATGTTTACTTCTTATTGTTCCCTTCTCCCATTTGCCTTCTCTTCTGTCATCCGCCTCACCTCACTTGTCCCCTTCTCCCCTACCCTTCTGTAGTGCAAGATATGCTATCATACCAAAGTGAATGAGCATGTCATTCCTTCAAGCCAAATGTGAAAAGGGTAAGCTTCTTTTTTTCCCTCTCACATCCTCCCTTTTATTCGCCACTGAAGAAGCTTTTTCTTGCCTCCTTGATGCATGACAATTTACCCCATTCCATTTCTTCCTTTCTGCTCCAATATATTCCTCTCTCACCCTTTAATTTAATTTAATTTTTTTTAGGTATCATTCCTTCTTATTCAACTCATACTGTGTTCTCTGTCTATATATGTGTGTGTCTGTGTGTGTGTGTGTGTGTGTGTGTGTGTGTGTGTGTAATCTCTCCAACTACCCAAGTACTGACAAATGTCTCAAGAGTTAAAAATATTATCTTTCCATGTAGGAATGTAAACAGTTCAACTTTAGAAAGTCCATTTTGTTTTCTCTTTCCTGTTTACCTGCTTCTCTTAACTCTTGTGTTTGAAAGTCAAATTTTCTATTAACTTTTGGTCTTTTCATTTTGAATGCTTGAAAGTCCTGTATATCATCGAATGACCATTTTTTCCCCTGAAGCATTGTACTCAGTTTTTCTGGGTAGGTGATTCTTAGTTTTAATGCCAGTTCCTTTGACTTTTGGAATATCATATTCCAAGCCATTTGATCCCTTAATGTAGAAGCTGCCAGACCCTGCGTTATCCTAGTTGTATTTCCACAATACTCAAACTGTTTCTTTCTGGCTCCTTTCAATATTTTCTCCTTGACCTGGGAACTCTGGAATTTGGCTACAATATTCCAAGGAGTTTCTCTTTTTGGATCTCTTTGAGGAAGTGATTGGGGGATTCTTTCAATATTTATTTTGCCCACTGGTTCTAAAATATTAGGGCAGTTTTTCTTGATAATTTCATGAAAGAAGATGTCTAGGCTCTTTTTTGATCATGACTTTCAAGTAGTCCTATAACTTTTAAATTGTCTCTCCTGTATTTATTTTCCAGGTCAGTTTTTCCAATGAGATATTTCACATTATCTTCAATTTTTTCATTCTTTAGGTTTTGTTTTGTAATTTCTTGGTTTCTCATAAAGTCATTAGCTTCCACCTGTTCCATTCTAATTTTTAAAGAACTATTTTCTTTAGTGAACTTTTGAGTCTCCTTTTTCATTTGGCTAATTCTGCTTTTTAAAGCATTCTTCTCCTCATTGGATTTTTGGATCTCTTTTTGCCAATTGTGTTAGAATATTTTTAAAGGTGGTATTTTGTTCAGCACGTTGTTTTTTTTTTTGAGTCTCCTTTAGCAATCTGTTGACTCTCTTTTCATGATTTTCTTGCATGGCTCTCATTTCTCTTCCCAATTTTTCCTTAACCTTTCTTATTTGATTTTCAAAATCCTTTTTGATCTCTTCCATAGCCAGAGATTGTTGCATATTTATTTTCGAGGTTTTGGACGCAGAAGTTTTGACTTCCTCTGATGTTATGCTTTGCTGTTCTTCATCTAAAAGGATGGAAGAAAATACCTGTTCACCAAGAAAGTAACCTTCTATAGTCTTATTTTTTCTCCCTTTTTTGGGAATTTTCCCAGCCAGCCACATGACTTTTGAGACCTTTGTGGAAAGGAGGGTATATTCTGGGGACCTGTAGGTTCGCAGTTCTTCCAAGGTGGCACAATCAAGGGAGAGGTGTTTACTCCTCTCTTGGCCTGTGCACTGGTCTGGGAGCAACCAAAAACTTTTCTGCCTAGAATCTGCAGTTGAATTCCCTCACCATAACTGCCTCCAGCTTCACTGCTTGTGCTTCTCCTCACCCCTAGGTGGAGCTCAGGGCTGAGAATCAGATCAGTGGCTCAATTTTCCCCAGAGGCTTTAGGTGGAGGTCTCCCAGGGCTGCCACTCGGGGCTGAGATTAGATCAGCCCTTCAATTCCCCCAGGAACTCTAGGTGGAGGGCTTTGAAAATGGCAGCTTCTGGAGCCCTCCCACTGACTTTTTTCTTTCTCTTTTTTGAAAAATAGTATTTAATTTTTTTCCAATTGTATGTAAAGATAGTTTTCAACATTCATTTTTTAATAAGATTTTGAGTTCCAAATTCTTCTCCCTCCCTTTTCTCCTCCCTCCCCAAGATAGCAAGCAATCTGATATAGGTTACATATGTGCGATCATGGAAACATATTTCTACATTGAGTCATGTTATGAAAGAAGAACCAGAACAAGAAAGAAAAGCCACAAAAGAGGTGAAAATAATATCCTTTGATCTTCATTGAGACTCCATAGTTCTTTCCCTGGATGTGGAGGAATTTTCCATCACGAGTCTTTTGGAATTGTCTTAGATCACTGTATTGCTGTAAAGGACTAAATCAATCATAGTTGATAGTCACACACTGTTACTGTTACTGTATACAATGTTCTCTTGGTTCTGCTCACTTCCCTCAGCATCAGCTCATGTGTTTCCAGGTTTTTCTGAAACCCACCTGCTAATCATTTCTTATAGAACAATAGTATTCCATTACATTCATATAACACAACTTGTTTAGCTATTCCCCAATTAATGGGCATTCCCTAATTTTCCAATTCTTGGCCACCACAAAAAGAGCTGCTGTAAATATTTTTGTACATGTGGGTCCTTTCCCCTTTTTTATGATTTCTTTGGGATACAAACTTATTAGTGATATTGCTGGATCAAAGGGTATGCACAGTTTGATTACCCTTTGGGCACAGTTCCAAATTGCCCTCCAGAATGGTTGGATTAGTTCACTACTCCATTAACAATGCATTAATGTCCCTAGTTTCTCACCCAAACACAGTTTTTTTTTAAAAAATAAATTTATTTATTTAACTTTTTACATTCATTTTCACAAAATTTGAGTTCCAAATTTTCTCCCCATTTGTTCCCTCCCCCTCCCCAATACAATGAGCATTCTAATTACCCATATCACCAATATGCCCTCTCTTCTTTCATCCCTCCCTTCCCTTACCCCATCTTCTCTTTTGTCCTGTAGGGCCAGATACTTTTC
>JAQQSK010014956.1:0-10950 GCA_028658325.1 Potorous gilbertii | reverse complement strand
ATGACTGGAGATGACCCAGGATGAGGCAATTGGGGTGAAGTGATTTGCCCAAGGTCACATAGCTAGTGAGTGTCAAGTGTCTGAGGTGAGATTTGAACTCAGGTCCTCCTGACTCCTGCACTGGTGCTCTATCCACTGCACCACCTAGCTGCCCCTATAGACATAGGTCATGAGCATAACCTGGAGGAGGATCCAGCAGAGAAGACTGAGAAGTAGCTGTCAGAGAGGTAGGAGAAGAACCAGGAGGAGTGGCACAGCAGCCTAGACAGAAGGAAAATGTCAAGGATAAAAGACAACCAACAAAGTCAAAGTTGTGGAGAGCTCAAGGAGATGAGGATTGAGCAAAGGCCATTGGATTTGGCCACTAAGAGATCACTGGTAATGTTGGAGAGAGCAGTCTCTATGGAATTATGAGATCAGAAGCTCGATTTTATGGGGTTAAGAAGAGAGGGAGACAAGAAGAAAGTGAAGCACCTAGTGTAAGAGGTCTTCTCAAAGAATTTAGCCACAAATGGCAGAAGAGATATAGGAGAGAAGTTAGCTAGGAGGGAATAATCAAGGGAAGGTTTTTTTTTTCACTATGAGGGAGACACTAGCATGTTTGTAGGAATTAGAAAATGAACCAATAGAGAGAGAGAAATTATTTATAAGTGAGAGAGGAGGGATGATAGAGGGGGGCAATCTGTTGGAAGAAAATGGAATCACTTGAGCAGGTAGAGGTAGAGCCTTGTCAAGGAAGCCACCTCAGCATGTAAGATGGCATAAAGAAGAGAGTGGCAGAAGGAATCTGCATGGAAGGAGATAAGGAAGAGTGGGAAAAGAGGGAGTATATGGTAAATGGCCTCAATTTTATCTGTCAAAAATGAATCAAAAATCTCAGCTGAGAGAAGAGGGGCAGGGAGTTTGGAGGAGGGTTAAGAAAATTTAGAAGAGGCACTGTAGAGAGTGGAAGAATGAGCTGATAACCACTCTTTCCTCTCACCAACCACTCTCTTTTCTTCTCATCTTGACTTCTTAGAAAACCAGTTCAATTCAACCCTGCCTCCCTCAGTTGAGACATTGATCCCCTTATCATAGCATCAATTGCACCCCTGCCAAACCACAGCTTTGACTCACTACCACTATCTGCCACCTTCACTCCTATACATGTTCCATTGAATGAAGGTGGAGAAAATCAAGATAAATTTATGTTCCACAACTTCAGCTGGGCCCACCCTACTAAGGACCCCTGCTGTGAGGCAGTGGTCCAACGTATGTTTGAGATGGGAGGTTTTTGTAGTAGCACCTGTCCATTAAGAAGACAGCCAGCCTAAACTTCAACAGAAGAAATTTAAGAATTTTATAGCTTTAGTGTTGATTGACACACAATTAACTATGCCTTGGATTGGGAGAAAAAAAGCATTTGGTTCCCTGGGGTAACCACTCAAATAACATGCTTCCTCTAAGCCTCCATTTCTCTGTCAAATGAGAGGGTTGGATTAGATGAATTCTAAGGCCCCTTAAAGCTTTACCAATGAGTGGTTCACAACCTGTGGGCTACCTACTCCTTGGAGAATCCCAGAGTTGGTATGAAGGCTTTATCTCACTTAGTGACTCTGTACAATAAATGAGCAAACACAACTTAAGTAGATTTTCCAAAAAAATCATTTAAAAGCATTGCTGAGTTCATTGTTTTTGTCATCCTATATTTTCTCAGTCTATGGATCGGATCCTAACAATATAATTATCTGAACCACATGAAATACATCCTAGAGTAATAAAAATGATGATGATAGCATTTGTTTTTGCTGCAAACCTTCTTTAAGATTTGAAAAGCAATGTATATGTATTATGTCCTTTGAATACTACAAGAATGAATGATATTGTAGCTGAACTATATGAAAAGGTCATACTGACCTTTGAAAGGTCAGTAACCACAGGTCAAAAATTGTAGACAATTAGGATAGGTACAGTGGGGCTGGAGAAGGGTAAATACTGTCCATATTTTTTCAGAAAGAGAAAAAGATTGGAATCTAAACCACAGGTCAATCAGTGCACTTTTAATCCTTGGCAAAATTCCAGAATATATTATTAAAGGGATGTTTAGTGGCTGTATGGGCAGCTAGGTAGCACAGTGGATACAGAGTGAGGCCTGGAGTCGGGAAGATTCCTTTTTGTGAGTTCACGTCTGACTGCAGATGCTTACTAGCTGTGTGACCCTCAGCAAGGCACTTCACCCTGTTCACCTCTGTTTCTTCATTTGCAAAGTGAACTGGAGAAGAAAATGGCAAACCGCTCCAGTATCTTTGCTAAGAAAACCCCAGATGGTGTCAGAGAGAGTAAATATGACTAAGAAACAACCAAAACAACAACAACTAGAACAAATTGTGGCTACACAGAAGAAAAGCAGTTATCATAAAGAGTGAGCATGTTTTTGTCAGTCTTATCTCTGCACAAAACTTTAAACCTAATTTTATTATGCTTACATAGAATTCTGTGCCTTATTTTAAACCCTATGCATTTTCTTGCACTGACCATAGAATTTTTTCAGTCTAGTTAAAATAATGGGGTTTGTGAGGTGAAAATATAGAAATGGATGGAAAAATGGTCGTTTTATGGAAACAGGAAAGTGATTTATATTTTTTTCTATCCAAAAAATTATTTTACTTAAGTTTTTAACCATCTAAAATACATTCCAATGTATTGGAAAAATGAAGTAAAAGGTCATGCCAGACTAACCCTATTTCTTTTTTTGACAGGGTTAATAGCCTAGTAGAACAGAAAAATGATTCAATAAAGTCTCTCCTGCTAATCTTGTGGAAAAGATAAAATGGCAACCAGTCCCAGTATATGTACCTATGATTCTCTTTTCCCCTTTCCCTCATCACCTCAGGCTCCTGACAATTACTTTTACCATCTTCTCCTTTATCCTAGATTTGTTATTGTTCAGTCATTTTCACTTGTGTCTGACTCTCCATGATCACATTTGGGGTTTTCTTGGCAAAGATAGTAGAGTGGTTTGTCCTTTCCTTCTCCAGCTTGTTTCACAGATGAGGAAACTGAGACAAACAAGGGTAAGTGACTTGTCCAGGTTCACATAGCTAGTAAGTGTCTGAGAGAAGATTTGACCTCAAGACGACCAGTAAAGAACATGAAGCCTAGCATCCTATCTATTGTACCAGCTAACTGCCCTTATCTTGGATAACAACCTCTGATGTAGTGAGGAAAGTGCTACACTTAGAGTCAGAGGCCCAGAATCCAAATCCACATTCAGCTCCTTAATAACTATGCACCCATACGCACACCTAATATTTTTTTATTCTGCCCTTCTCTGTCTGATGGTCCCTGTAAGCAACAAAATTATCAGAACCAGAAGGAACCTCAGAAAGAAACTGAACCTCAGAGAAGTAAAGGTCATGAGGTATCAAGTATCAGATTTGGGCCTAGATGCAGAGGCAGAGCTATTCAGTGCTTTAGCACACTGAGTTAAATGATTAATAGTAAAATTAACAAAATAAGGAGAATAAAATTATAGCAAGATTATATTTCACTTTGCTCATTACAAAGGGTTTCAGATTCATTACCTCCTAGGATCTTTATAACAGCCCTTTAAGGTTAGAAGTACAAATATAATCATGCTTGTTGTATAGAAGAGGAAACCGATCCAGAGATCAGATGACTCGTCCAAGGTCACACAGCTGGCAAAGTGGCTGAGTCAAATCTCAGATCCAGATCTTCTGATTCCAAATCCTTAATTTATCCTACACTCTCACCTGTGCCTCCTCTCCATCCTTCTCTTCTCACCTTCTTTCTGACTTTTATGGCCATCTTCCCAATCCCCCCAAACCTATTCCCCTTCTTCTCATTCATCACCACCACAACGACAGACCTGTGACCTTTAAATAAAAAGTCTTCCCCCTACGCAGAATTCTGGTCCCAATAAAGGAAATTTCTGGTTTCCCTGGTGTGTCTATAGGAATGTATTCCACCTTCCCCCAGATTCTTCAACATAAGCTGTCTCAGTTGCTAAAACAGCAATAATCCTACTGGAAGCCATCACTAGTTAAAAAGGGACATAGCGATGTCATGCTGTCTCTCCTGTTAATACTTGTTTCATCCTTCCTGCCATAAACACTAAACATAACAAGAGGCTATAAAATTGGGTAATAAATGTAGTCACTGAGATCTCTTGCACTGCAGAAATGAAGTCTCAGTTTGCTCTCCTTATTTCTCTAACTTTCACCCACGTATACATGAATTACTCCAGATGAAATCTACTAAGCCTGCCCACCTGGAGAGATAAGAGGGAGTGGAAAGCCTAGATTGCCCAAGAGGAGTAGGACACTCCACTTATTCCTTTGGGGTTCTAACCTGTGATTTATCACCTCATGAAGTCAGTTCAGGGTGAGTAAAAAAGCAGCCCACCTACCTCTCTCCAAGAATATTAGAGTTGACAGTGTCTTCAGAGGTCATAGGGCACCACCCCTTCCCTACTTTACAAAAGGTGACACTGAGGCCCAAGGAGGAGAAGAGACTTGCTCAATGTCACACACAGATGGAAGGAATCTTAAAAGCCACTGAGTCTAACCCCTGCAATTTATAGGGAAGGAAAATGGGACCCAAAGATGGGAAGTGATTTGCCCAAGGCCACATATAGGATTGTAGAACAAGGACTGAAAGGTACCTTAAATGTCTTCTCTTCTAACTGACCCCCCTTATTTTGCAGAGGAAGAAACCACGGTTCATAGAGATGCCATGCACAAAAGCTTCACAAGTTGTAGTAGCAGACTGAGCTGACATCTGAACCCAGGTTCTCATGTCAGAGTCAAGATATAGTGTGTCAACTGTAGCTGACCAGCCCAGCATGAGCTCAGAAGGCTCTACCACAGATTGGGCACAAAGAGGCCCTATGAACTTTAGGTATGGAGATGTCTCTAAATTTGCATATCTTACATAGAAGTAGGAGTTTGGGGGGCCCTGACTCAGGTTGCCACTGACTGTCACCATCACCAGCCCCACTTCATGGGCAATGGTCAGGCTGAAATAGGCATGGCTGAAACTTTTGCAAGGAGCTTAAAACGTTCATTTGAGATTAGGGGTTAACAGTAAAAGCTGAGCATAGCAAGAAGGGAGAGTGAGTGTGGAAGGCAAGTCTGGAGAATGGGAAGAGCTGTCCTCTATCTTTGGGGTCTCACATAAACAGCAACTGAAAGAGGTGGGGCTGAAAAATGTGCCAAAGACTCCTTCGGACTGGCTCCGTAGACTGAGAAAACATCAGAATATCAAAGTATCAGAGAAACATAAAGGAATATTCCCCTACTCTGATATAGTGAGGAACATGCTACACTTGGAGCCAGAGACCCTAAATTCAAATCCACATTCAGCCGCTTAATAACCGTTAAGCATACACATGTCTAACGTAGTTTCAGAGGTTTCATAGGCTCAAGAATGGGATGGAATGGTTCCCTTGCTGACCATCAATTTCCTCAGCTGTTAAATGAGAAGAATATACCCTCCTAAATTAGGGATGAACTTGGTCGCTATCAAGTTATATAAATGTCAACTGTTACTTAAGACTCACTACAAGAAAACATTGAAATTCATGAGTAGAAGGCACCAGCACAACCCTCAAATGCAGGGCTGCTATAGACACAGAAAGAGCCTGTTGGGATTGGTCATTGACAATGAAGTAGTAAGAAGTGAACCAAGGCAGAATCATAGAATATCAGAGCTTGGAGGGATCTTAGAACACAGAATGTCAGAGCTGAGAGGGCCCTTAGAACATGGAATATTAGAACTTGGAACATACAACATGGCAGAGTTGGGGAAATTCATAGAAAAACAACTGATCTATTTCTCTTTGCGAACTGTGACCCAGAGAGGGAAGCAACTGACCTAAAATCACACAGAGGAAGCATAGGGACCAGAATCTAAGATCTCTTGCTTCTCAATCCATTATTCCATCTTCTTCACTGGGTCGCCTCTCTGTTATACACCCTGGAATTCTATATTTCTATTAAGGAGAAAACTCTTCGGGGAGAGAGCCATTAAACAAACAAACAAATAAAAAGCCAACTCCTATTAGCCATAGCTATCTCATGTATTCAAAGCACTTTCCTTTCCTTGAGGTAGGGCATGTTAGTACTATTATCTCTATTTTAAAGATTAGGAAGTTGAGGCTTCAAGCGGTGACTATTCTAAGATCTTATAGCTAAGCCAAGGCCATGTAGCCAAAGAAGCTGGAGCTAAGGGCCAGAAGTCAAAGAGTTCCTAGTGTCCTGGACCATGCAAATTGAGCATCAGCATGGTGCCAACCCTTCCCTCCACCTCCATGGATGGTCACAATGTCCTTTGTCACAAAGGGCAATGGGAGAGGTGAGAGGGAATGCTCCAAAGGGAAATGTACACTTCTCCCAAACAGACAAGAGGACTGGAACCCAAGACTCCTCTGCCCACATTTCACGCTCTGCCCACGGGTCAAACCAAAGAACCCTCAGTCTTGAAGCTGCAACTTCACCACCCCTACATTATATAGAGGAAGAAGATGAGAGTAAGAGAATCTGAACAAATTTCTGTGCCTAAGTAATAACCCGCCTTGGAAGGTGTCATCAAGTCATCGATACCAAATGGTACAGATAAAAGAAGCCTTGCAGATCATCAAATGTAACTCATGCATTTAATGGAAAAGGAGACTGAGGACTGTGAGGAAGGCCAGGGAGAAGGAGGTAAATTCAGCTAGTCAGAGCAGAAATCAGATGAAACCCAGATGCCCAGATACCTAGATCCAGACTCTGCACTGAACTGTTTCTCAAAGAGCAAGCTAAATTCCAGTCTCATTCTGCCATTGACTAGCTATGTGACCTTGAGTAATTTCCTTTATCTGAGCCTCAGTTTCCCATCTGTAAAATGAAAGAGATGGACTAGATCACCCCTAAGCTCCCTCCCAGCTATGATATTGTGTGTTCTAAGGCTCTGACAGTCTTTGATCTGAAGGCCTTTACAACTGAAAATTCATGTGCTCTGTCTGGTCCCTTAAAGCTTCAACATCTTATTTTAATGAACAAGGTCATAGATGTCAAAGTTGGAAAGACCTTTGGAGGCCATCTAGTCCAACTCTTATTTAACAGATGATGAAACTGGGGTCAAGCAAGGAATGATACCTTCTGAGTTCTAACGTTCTATGTTCTCTGATTTATAGTCAGAGGATTCTGAGTTTGAATCAGACCTTCTCTAAGCCTTAGTTTTTTCATCTGTAACACATCCATATTTTCCCAGCTTCATAAAGGTATTATGAGAATCAAATGAAATAATGTACACATGAAAGCATTCTAAGTACTATTTCTGATTATAAATATAGTAGACTAAGGTCTTTCTTACCTGTTATGTTCTAGGTTCTCTGTTTCTATGTTTCATCCTCTGCACCTAATCTAGACTGTGCTAGCTGTAGAAGATCCTCCTAAAATACCAATCTCCTTAATTTGATTTTCCCCAGCATCCCATCTGGATACCGTGAACTTCTGACACCAGTTCGGCTTTTAGTAGTTTCATCTGAGTTACCGAGAGCTGGTGTGTTCATGGAAAGTGCTATCAGGAACTAGGAACTGACCAGAGGATCGTTCTACTAAATTACCAACCTCCCAGAAAAGATGAGGACATTTTGGCTTCTGAAAGATCCAGCAGAATGACTTTTCTCTCCCCAGTTTCCAGAATGCCTCCAAAGAGGTTCTTGTCCAAGCCCATCCTCCCTCACCTCTATCCCCATTCACTCTCAAAGTTGGCACCACAGGCCAATCCCAGACACAAAGCTAAGGAGGAATGCCATCTCCATAGGTAAACAAGAATAGCCTGGTGCCAAAACAGCCAGAATATTAAAAGAAACAGGATGAAGTGGGACGGCTAGCCCAAAACAATTCTTGGTCTGTGAGTCTTTTCCACGTCAAGGGTATCAGAGACTTGCTATGGCTTAACCTCAGGTGGCTGACTCTCAGTGGTTCTGAAGTTGGGATTCGTGAACTGGTTTTGTTTTCAATTGAAATAGTTTGACAAATCTTTTGAATACTAGGTGATCCAAAAGACCTAGTATTGTTTTAAGTTTTAATAGCTTGAAATCTAAGGCTTTGGGAGCATCGTGTATGTATTGACTTCAAAGGGATTCATCACAAAAAAACTTAAGAACCCCTATTCTAAGAAGTTTGAACACTGACCATTCAGGGAGTGAATAACTAGTTAGAACGCCAGAATCTTGTTTGTTAATGGAGTTAACTGGACAAATCACTCCACCAGTTAAAGTAGAGGACTTGGAGTAAGGGGATTTGATTATGAGTCAGAGCTCTGCCATTTCCTGTGTAACCTTAAGAAAAGTTTTTTTCACCTCTCTTAGCCCCGTCAGTAAAATGGGTCAATAATACTTGGACTCAGTGTTGGTTCAAGGAAAATGCTTTGTAAACATTATAGTAGGATAGCTATGTGAGTTCTTTTTATTGAGTGCCTGTCTCCCAGAAGACTTTTTCTTTCAACATATAATCAGCAAATCTCACAGCCGGCTATACCTCATGGCACGTACAAAGTGGAAGGCACCTCCTAATGTTGAGGACTGGACTGGTAGAGCTGGAAGAAACCTAGGTCACACAGAGGATCCTCCATCCTCAGAGGTCATGAAATCCAGTCCTCTCATTTTACTGATGCAACTAAAACTTAGAGGGGAAAAGGGACTTGCCCAATATCATGTCACATAATATGCAGAGTGGGACCTAGAGCTAGAGTTTCCTGAATCCTACGCCAGTGCTTTTGTTCCTTTGCCACTAAGAAGGTATCTTGTTCAACACTGTACTAGATGCATGAAGGCCCTCCATCTAATCAACAAGTGTGTACTTAGACAAAGACTTCTTAACTTGGGGGCCCTGAGTTTATTTAATTTAATATTTTGATGATGGAGTTTCAATATAATTGTGTATTAAGTTTATGTTTTTAAAAACATGATTCTGAGAGGATGTACTCAGGCTTCACCATTCTGTCAAAGAAAAAGTTAAGAACCCTTACTCTAGACATTGCTTTTAAATACCTGCAAAGGCCATGACTTATAGTAGCCCATTCAACTGCTGGATAGCTCAAAAAAAGGCTGTGAAATCTTTCCCCCCACCTCCTCCATACTGAACTGAAATCTGCTTCTAATAAGTCCTACCCCATTGCCAAGTAGGACATCAGCACTTCAGTGGATCCATGATCTTCCTAAAGTGAGTCCACCCTATAATCCATTCATATCAGTCAGTCATTAAATAAACATACATTAAGTGCCTACTGTGTGCCAGGCACTGTGTTAAACCCTGGAGATACAAAGAAAGGCAAAAGACAGTCTCTGCCTTCAAGAAGCTCATAGTTTAATGAGGAGAAACAGCACGTTAAAAAGTAGCTGAAAATAGAGGATGAGCAAGGGCATGATAAAGTCCAGAGAAATGCAGCCAGGTCAGAAATAATGAGGTAGCTACTTGGAACTCCCTTCTTAAATCAAGCATCTGGAAGTGTTCTCCAATGTCTACTCTCCCCCCGCTTCCCCAAACCAGGGGCAGAGGAACTAAGGAGGCATCTCACATCCTCTGGGGTTCTTTTTATAAAGTTTTGTTTTTTAAAAAAATTTAGCTTTCAGCATTCATTTTTATAAGACTATGAATTCTAAATTTTCCCCCTCCCCAAAATGGAGTCCAATCTGATATAGGCTATCCATGTGTGATCATATTAAACATATTTCTACATTAGTCATGTTATGAAAGAAGAATCAGAACAGGGGGAACTACAAGAAAGAGAAAAAAATAGCGTGCTTCTTTGATCTGTATTCAGATTCTGTAGTTTTTTCTCTAGATATGGATAGCATTTCCTATCACGAGTTTTTTGAAAATGTCTTGGATCTTTTCATTGCTGAGAAGAGCTAAGTCTATCACAGTTGATCATTGCACAATGTTGCTGTTACTGTGTATAATGTTCTCCTGGTTCTGCTCATTTCACTCTGCATTAGATCATGTAAGTCTTTCCAGGATTTTCTGAAATTTGCCTGATCATCATTTGTTAAAGCATAATAATATTCCATTATATATGCCACAGCTTGTTCAGTCATTCCCCAACTGATGGGCATCCCCTCAATCTTCAATTCTTTGCCACCACAAAAGGAGTTGCTATAATTTTGTATATGTGGGTCCTTTTCCCCTGTTTATATTTTTTGGAGGGTATACAGACCTGGTAGTGCTATTGGTGAATCAAAGGGTATGCATACATTATAGCCCTTTGGAAATGGTTCTAAATTGCTCTCCAGAATGATTGAATTAGTTTACAACTCCACCAGCAATTCATTAGTGTTCCAATTTTCCCACATCTTCCCCAACATTTATCATTTTCATTTTTTGTCATGTTAGTCAATCTGATAGGTGTGATGTGGTACCTCAGAGATGTTTTGATTTGTAATTTATCTAATCAATACTGATTTAAAGCACTTTTTCATATGAATATAGATAAATTTAATTTCTTCATCGTATCATACCCAAACCCTCTAGTCCTTTAATGTAGAAGCTACAGGTCCTATGTAACCTTTACTGTGGTTCTACAATATTTAAATTGTTTCTGGATGCTTGCAGTATTTTCTCCTTCACCTGATGATTCTGGTATTTGACTAAAATATTCCTTGGAGTCTTCATTTTGAGATCTCTTTCAGGGCTAGATTCTTTCAATGACTATTTTGCCCTCTGGTTCTAGGACATCAGGGCAGTATTCTTTGATAATTTCTTAAAAGATGCTGTCCAGGATCTCTTTTTTGATCATGGCTTCCAGATATACCAATTCTTTTTTTTATATATAAATTTATTTATTTAACTTTTTACATTCATTTTCACAAGATTTTGAGTTCCAAAATTTTCTCCCCATTTGTCCCCTGCCCCCTTCCCAATACACTGAACATTCTAATTACCCATATCACCAATCTGCCCT
>JAQQSK010014955.1:0-10951 GCA_028658325.1 Potorous gilbertii | reverse complement strand
TAGGTAGGTAGGGAGTCAGGAAAACTTGAGTTCAAATTCAGTTTCAAACACATAATAACGTATGACCATGGGCAAGTTATTTAATCTGTCTGCCTCAGTTTCCTTAACTATAAAATGGAGATAATTATAACACCCCCCTCCTAGGTTTGTTGGGAGGCTCAAATGAGACAGTATTCATAAAGCACTTAGCATGGCGCCTGACATATTAATTAATAAATCCTTATTTTCTTCCTTCCGTACCTATTCATCTTCATGGGAGAACAGAAGAGACTTCAGCAACTGAAAATTTGGAAGTATATGGATTGCTCCCCAAAAGCTAAGGTAAAGTCTAGTTTCAGTAGGACTCAGGATCCTGGAACAGAAATCCCAAGAAAACCATCATCAGCCTGGGGCATTCACTTGCTGAGAGGACCCTATGCTTTGAACTCTCAGTAGCTGAGACACTGAGGAAACGAGACTGGGGAAATGAAGCGGAAATATTTTGTTGACCCTAGGTCAAGTTTCCTGCTTTTTCTACAGAAAAAGCAAGGTAGTATCCACTCTATTTCAAGTTTAAAAGTTTTTTAATTTAAAGAAGGCTAGAATTTTAACTGATCCAGAAGCTAGACATGGCAGAAACTATGGCTGAGTAGTAACCGAAAATACATCATTTGACAATGACCAACAGAGAGACTTCAGCAGACTTCCATTCAAGGTAACGTTGTTTGGCAGTGAAGCCTATGAATCTGCCCAGTAATGTCCAGCAGATGCTGTAAGTCCAGGGTGGTGCAGATTCAGCGAGAGCAGTATGAATTCTGGAAGACATCAGTGTCCCTACACTATAAGAGGCAAGACCTGCCCCCCCATATATGTTTATATCCCCTGAACATACATTTCCCCTACCATTTTTCCTGTATTTGTAGGAAAATATGTCTTTTATTTATGAAGGAAATGTTTTGGTGCTATTTTTTTTTAACCACACAATTTCATTTAATGCCATTGCTTCAAACTAACTATATCTTCTGGCTGACTATTAAAGGTAAATACATTGGTGGGGGCTGACTTTTGATGTCATAGACTAGGGACACAAAGACTGTCTTGCACCTAAGCCATTGCATAGGAATCCTTCCTACAAGTTAGAAACTGACCTCACGTACTACAAACAGATAGCCATCCTCTCTACCCCATGGCCATTGGCGCCATACTGACAGGACAAAGATGGGAGATGTGGGAGTTGCTACTGTTTTCATAAGTATTCAAATAGCCAGAAGGTATCTATTGCTGTGTAATATGCAAATACAAAGGAGAATAAGGAATCAATTTTTAATTGACTCAAAGAAAGTGGAATATTAGGCATACTTTATCATTTCCCTCCATTCATGACATATATGGTGATGATGACATGTATCATAATACCATGGGGAGCCACCATGGTGGAACAGAAAGCAATACATTGAATTTGGTGGTCCAGGTCTGAAGTCACAGGAGTTCAAATCCCAGCTCTGACACTTACTCCTTGTGTAATCTTAGGTGAGACACAATCTCTGTAGGCCTCCTCTGTAAAATTAATATATTTTATCTGATAACTGTAAAGTCCCCAGATGTATGATCTTGGCCTATAATTAAGCCTTCTACATTGTAAAATATGGAAAGGTCTAAAAGAAACCCAAAACACCCTTTATATTGATGAGTTGATGCCTACCATATTGTCAAGAACCATAGAAGGTAATAATGCCCCTTAACAGGGTGGGGGATAGTGCTCAGGAATGGACTTCTTTAAAAATGGTCACTCACTATGGTGAGAAGAAATATCACAAGAATACAGAAGAAATGTCTTTCTCCTTTACTTTCTTTACTTCCATTCTTCTTAGAAAAATACACAGGATGACTGTTTAAACTAGTCTAGTTCATTACTCCCACTCCCATCTTATAATCTAAAGCCCTTTTAATGGAAACATTTTGAAAGAAAGACCCAATAATCCTCAAAGTCACTTCAGTGAGAATCATATGTTGACTCCTCTCAATTAGATCCAAGTACCATATCCAAAGATTCATTGAAGATACTCATTTAGTTACTCTCCTTAATGGCAAGACACAGACTGAGGGTTGAGGGTAAAGGGAAAGAAGTCCAAGATCTGAGAAAATAATATAGAAAGGAAAAATATTCCAAGTCACAGCCATCACTAAATGTCAGGACAGGGGGAGGGAGAGAGAGAGAGAAAGAAGTGAAGGCATAAGCTAGCAAATTTATTCTAAGCAGTGAGATGGGAGATCTTTTCAGGTGTCTGTTCTCCAATGACATTTTGACTATTATAGCTAGAAAGAAAGATAGAATATGACACTAGGCCATGGAAGATAAATTAAGCTCCATGATAGGAAATGGTATCTGAATCATCTGCTTCTAAAAGAGAGTCTCATACACATAGTGCTAAAATATGTTGGGATAAATTTAAAAAGTGAATGGAAACTTAGAAATATACAGGTTAACTGGACAAGTTTGTATACTGTGAGGATATTCATATTTCATTTTTGTCTTTGTATTCCCAGGTGCCTAAAATGATGTCTGGCATATATAGTAAGTAGTTAATAAATGCTTGTTGAGTTAAATTGAAATGAGTTATTACATAGATATATTTCACCTTAATATTCCTGAAAAGATGACTGAAAAGAGAATTTTCACATATTCAATCACATTTTCCCATTGGATTTCAATGTGACATTATTGATTTGTACTCCAAGGAAGAAAAACATTTTGGCCTGGAAGCATAAAAGAAAACATATTTAAGAATACAATAAACCTTTAAAATTACATATCTTAAGGAAGAATGATCATTTAAATAACGATAATGTTTAAATCAGAAGAAATAGGAATACTTTGCTGAAACACTATGACAGAAACTTCATCTCTCTTGAGCTCAATATATGCTAGAAGCAGATGTAGTCTGCATGTTGCCCGGCCCTTGAAAATCAGCCTATGGTTCTGTATCTTTACTTTTCACAATCACACCCGCTCTGGTTTTGGAGGGATGTCTGGTTTGTCAGATATCAGTATTTCATCAGAAGAGATTTTAAAAACTAACTAAATTTAAACATATAAAAGAATGATCCATTTTTTTCTATGTGGAACCCCAGGGGCCAATTATCATAGATCATTTTGGTCATGTAAGACTGGCTAGTCAAAAGGATGACAAAAATGCAGTCAAGGATTGAGATCTGTCTACACTGTGCTCCTGGAATAGTTTCTTTCTAACTGGAATATTTCTGCTTTTCCTTTTATTCAGCTCCTACCTACATGGCAAAATTGACTGATTAGAGATCAATGTTTCACAGTCTCCAAGTCCTTTTTGCTTCTGGCTTCAGAAGGAATATGTTCCTTGCACCAGTTACCGGTTGTAAAAAGGAAGACAAAGGATTCAGAAGCCAAAGGATATCGATCGCCATTCCCAAAGTCAACTCCAAGTTTTGTTGGGTTTTTTTTTTTTACATCAAGAAAGACTAGTTAATTTGCAAACAAGTACACCAATGCTATGATCTTTCTCTAGATGGTTGTTTATTGATAAATTCATTAGGAATACTTGTTTACTCAAATTTTCCGATCAACTAGGAACTCACTTGGATAGAAATTATCCATTAGATTATAAGTTTCTTGAGGACAGTGACTATCCTTTGTCTTTGTATTCCCAGCATTTAGCACAGTGACTTACTTGTAAATTGTAGGTACCTAATAAATACTTATTAAGTAACTGATTAATGTCAGAGAGGAGCCAACCAAAGGATACATAATAACTAATTTGTGGTATTTTGTGTCTATGTGACATCCATGTATTTTATTATGCTGAAGTATCTTCTTAATAAGTAGCATATGAATACATCTTTTTTTGATGTTTTAACAAATACATTTGTGGTCTCTAACTTCTTTCCTGCATGAACATATCCTGGGTATATTTCTGAAATTGATGGAGCCATGGTATAGAAGCATAGTAAGTCTCCACCTCCCACCCCATTCCCACATTAAGGAAAATATTAAGAAATAACATTATTTCACTCTGAAGTTCTTTGGGACTTACCTGAATAAAATAAACTTTCTCAGTAGTTGATTGAATGTTAAGGAGATCCTGTCCTGCTCTAAAATCCTTTGTAAAATCCTTATCAAATACCTAACCAGTCTTTAAAGAGAGATTAAGACAAATTAGGAAGGGTGAAAACTGACAACAGGGGCCGGAGCCCCTTTGATTAATTCACTTAAGAGCAATGCCACTTCCCCCACCCTTTACTGAAAGATTTTCAGAAAATGATTATCTGGTGTGGGCCTTAGCTAAGTTACTAATGTTCAATTTAAGTTACTCAAAAAATCTAACCCAACATTTTAACCCCTGTTTAATCCTGACAGTTATATTTTGTCTTTTTTTTTAACTCTATGAATTGTAGATAGGAAGTTGCCTGAGTAAAAAGCAAACTAGAACCTTGTCCTTCTATATCTCTGTCTCTCTCTGTCTTTATCTCCCCCATTCCCACCCCTGCCTCATTCAAGGATGCTTGGATTTAGCTAATAATGCATTTGTCTCTGACAGACCTAGACCAGATTTGTTCAGAGTACTGATGTGTTTCTTCTACAACATCAGTTTATTTTATAAAGGCAGTAAAGTTTCAAGGTCACTCACACAGACCTGAGCAAAAGCTGGCATCTCAGGGCATTCTAGTCTCTTACTTGTGGACTATTAAGCCTTAGAAGATTCTCCAAGATACTGCAGTAGAAAGGGAACATCCAATATAAAAGGATGGCTTCTAAATATCCTCTCAACTCCCTCCCTTGTCCCCTTTCAACATTTCTTTGTCTGAAGTAGTCCTTTGCTAGGACTTAAAGGCAATTTACAGGAGAATTAGACAGGGCAGTGATGCAAAGCAGTCAGCCCTTCATTTGGCATGTTAACTCACAAGGGAAGGCTCTGGGACAACTGGAAGCATCCAAGGGCATGATGAGTCAAGGCAGGACAAGTGATACAGACAGAACTGAGAGAAGCAAGGAACACAGGATCCAGTCACAGCTACAAGTGAAACAAAGCTCCAACCAAAAGGGGACCAAAGACAAAGGAAGATTTTCATTGTTGTCTATTTGTCATTTTTCGGTCATGTCTGACTCTTCGTGACTGCATTTGGGATTTTCTTGGCAAAGATCCTGGAGTGGTTTGACATTTCCTTTTTAAGCTCACTTTACAGATGAGGAAACTGAGGCAAACAAGGTTAAGCAAGTTGCCCAGAGTATAGAAATAGAATATATCTGAGGCTAGATTTGAACTCAAGAAGATGAATCTTTCTTACTTCAGTCCTCCTTCTCTATCTACTGTACCACCACCCTGTAAATTTTTTAAAGTGCTTTGCATACATTATTTCATCTGGTCCTCATACCACCACACATGATAGGTGTTGTTACTATCCCTATTTTACAGATGAGGGATCTGAGTTTGAGAGATTAAATGACATGCCCATGGTCACAGAGCTGGCAAATGTCTAAGGCAGTATTTGAAAGTGGCTTTTCTGGATTCTAAGATCAAGAATTCTATAGGTTCATAGATATAGAGTTGAAAGGGACCTTATAAAGAGATCTAGTCCAATTCCCAATTTTTAGATGAGACAGCAAAAGCCCAGATTGGTTCGGGACAGGGTTGAAATTGCCTCTGAGTAGACTGCTTTAAATATATCTTCAGTATTTCTCTTCCATATATAATCCAGAGATGTTTTCTTTTTTCTACTGTAGGTTATTTGCAACATGTTTGATAAGCCTTAGAGATCTCTTTAAATTTAATTTCCTGGGAAACTTTTATCTTATAAGAAATTCATACATGGTTTGTAAAAAAGATTCAGATTTAATAGCAATAATACACCTTCAAAGTGATATTTAATGGAGATACTTTAAAGTAAAGATGTTACCTAATCTTAATTCTATGTAAAGCATAATAGATCATTGCCTATTTAATAATATCTGATCATAATATATGGAAATTAGGAAATTAAACAAAATCATTTAAAAGACCTCAAATAGGCTTTCCACAGAATAAAGAAATATGAAACTGAATAGCATGAGAATCCACTAACTTAAACCCTAGAGGAATATCATTTCTTCACTACAGTTCTTCAAGTTTTCTTCCCAGAAAGACATTTAGAATGGCCATAATCTCTAAACTACAACGTCATTATTCCCTGGCTGACACTAGCATTAAGCAATACAAGAGAAAGTCTTTTTTTTCCCCCTTTATAAAACTCCCTGGAGGTTGGCACCCAACAGATTAACT
The DNA here is from genome assembly GCA_028658325.1 of Potorous gilbertii. Classification (NCBI taxonomy): domain Eukaryota; kingdom Metazoa; phylum Chordata; class Mammalia; order Diprotodontia; family Potoroidae; genus Potorous; species Potorous gilbertii. Next base: position 4,682 of record JAQQSK010014955.1, on the reverse strand, counting down.
TACAAAATTCCTTTGTTAATTAACATATTTGAGTTGTTACTAAAGCTCTCTTTCAACCATGCCTATTCAATGCAAGTGACACCAATGGTGAATAATTTAACATTCTACCTTGATTTACACTCAATTGTACACATTTTACAGGTTTTCTCAGTGTATTTTGCATCAGAAAGTTAAAATCTAGGGACAATAGAGAAAAAAAAAGACTTCCCAATTTTTGCCTAATGGTTAGTTACCCTATTTGAATTTTGCTAGCTTATTTTGCAAATAGGATGTAAGTGAGCAAGCATAAATTGCCACTGTTTACACCCAGAAAGATTCACGTAGTTCACACCGTCTTCTAATTTTTTTTCCCTCAGAAGATATACAGTGTGAAAAAAAAGAAAACTGTTTCATAGCTCTCCTGGTTAGACAGATGTGCTAATAATCTGGGTCAGAAAATCTGGTTCTTTCAGCAGCTCCAGGTGGATGGCAGTGTTTAAGAATGTTGCTCAGAAAGGTGGAGCAGAAGGTCTCCCCCTTCACACAGAAAAGCACAGTCAGAAGCATCTAGATGGTAATTATAGATTTCCATCCTCATAACTTATGAAAGAATAAGTTATTCTTAGCAAGAAAATAAAAATAAAAAACCAGGGATTTTTTCCTAAGCTAACTATAAATAAGACAGAAAAGGAAGGAAGGAAAGAAGGAAGGAAGGAAGGAAGGAAGGAAGGAAGGAAGGAAGGAAGGGAGGGAGGGAGGGAGGAAGGGAGGAAGGAAGGAAGGAAGGAAGGAAGGAAGGGAGGGAGGGAGGAAGGGAGGGAGGAAGGGAGGGAAGAAGGAAGGGAGGAAGGAGAGAGGAGAGAATAACAAAAAGGAACAAACACTTCAATTATTCTAACACCAAAACATAATAAACATATAATCAAAGACTATACCTAAAAATGATACTCATCATATGGAAGCATTAGTAAATGTTTTTGGTGATAATAGAGTATAACATAACATTAACGCTATGGATATACTGTGGAGATTCTCATTATAAATGTTGGTGCTAAGCTATCTGATAAGTCTAAGTAAATTCAAACTGTTCTTGTGATCATCTAGTACTCAAAGCCCCAACCTTCTAAATGTGTTTTTCTTCCTACCACTGTGATAGCCTCTTGTCTGTTCCTTTGCTCTTTCCCCGACTCCGGCTCAGGCAAAATCAGAGTGGAAGAGATGATAGCATCAGTCTCGCCCACGTAGGCAAATAACTGAAGGATTCAATTGAGCAAAAGCAAATTAAACCTTTATTTGTAATCATACAAGTCCACTTTACCTCCAGCTCTCCTTATGTCTATCTTCTTTCTTCTTCTTCTTTCTTTTTCTGCAATTGAGGTTAAGTGACTTGCCCAAAGTCACACAGGTGTTAAGTGTCTGAGGCCAGAATTAAAAGACTAATAAAACATACTCATAAGGTAAAGCCCTACACTAGGCATTGAGGATAGAATGATGCACAGAAACATAGCAGCTTTCCTCAAAGAGCTAATAAATTAATAGAAGTCTAAGATTACCACCTAAATATAATACAGGTTTGAGAGAGATATGTGCATAAAAATGGTCATAGAAATACAAGCAATTGAGGAGTTTGGAATTTTCTCTAGCTCTGGGAATCGAGAAAGGTCTTATTAAGAAGGAGGCAGTTGACTGATGCCTCGAAAGAAGGAAAATATGTTAACAGAAGGACATGGTGGGAGTCTGTTCCAGAGATTAGGGACAATATGTATAAATATATAGAGATAGAAGAAGATAGGACAATATTGGGGAAAGCTACTAGTCCAGTTTCCAGAGTATATAAAATATGAAGGAAATTTGGAGAATGGTCTAGGTGGAATGTTACTGTGCCATAAGAAATTATGAAATAGCCAGTTTTAGAAGAAACTGGAAACATTTCTATTGAGATGCAAAGATAAGTGAGGAAAACTACAAGAATAATGTACACAATGATATCAGCATTATGGAGTAAACAAACTTCAAAGGACTTTTGAACTCTTAGCAACACATCGATAAAACATGAATTCAAAAGAATAAACATGAAATATGCTGGACCATGCCTATGTGGTGAAAACCTTATTTGTGTGAAGGGGTTAAATTTACTTAATGAAGGGAGTATAAAGAAATTTTAAAATAAAGAAATGTTTCTATGGTAGAGGTGGGGAAGTGACATAGTAAATCCTAAAAAAGAAGAAATAAAAGAGCATCAATAAAACATTTTAAAATACACAGAAGAGAAAAGACGAGTTCAAAATGAGTTTTTAATAGTTTCGTAGGCAGTCCTTCTTTCTATTATTTGTGTATTGAAATGTTTGTGTTTACTGATGCTTGCCAATTTCAAAATAATAATAAAATAAACAAAGATAATGGGCTAGAAATGTTCATTCGAGAGCCTTAAGAGGTGTTGGCTTTGATCCTGAGAGTTGTGGGAAATCCCTGAAAATTTTTAAGTAGGGGATTGAAAAGCCCAGATCTGTGTTTTTGGAAGGTTACATTGGCAACTCCTTGAAGTCTAGAATGAAGAGAAAGAATTGATACTACAGGCAAGGAGATTAATTAAGAAGTAATTATGCGATTGGGGAGGGGGGCAGCTAGGTGGCACCGTGGATACAGCACCAGCCCTGGAATCAGGAAGACTTGAGTTTATTTCTGGCCTCAGACACTTATCAGCTATGTGACACTTAACCCCAATTGCAGAGGAAGAAAGAAGAAGACGGTGAAAGAAGAAGGAGGAGGAGAAGGAGAAAGGAGATAGAACTAATAAGAGGTAATGAGAGCTGGAGGAAAAGTGAACTGGAATGATTATGCACCACATTGACTATAGAGCAACTTCCTAGTCAAAAAGACATGAGTTCATCTTTTGCCCCTGACACATACTTGTTTGTGACCCTGAGAGTTTGAGTCACTCAACCATTCAATACCTTAACCACTCAAGGCAATTTTTGAAGACCAAGTATGCCAAGTGCAAGTGCCAAACTACATTGGTAAGAGTTTCAATTTAATGTTCCCTATTAATTTACAGGAATTTATTAAGCTCTTGCAGTGAAATCACAGGTCTGATCTATGGAGGAGAAAAAGTTATAGAGTAACAGAAGGGTAGTTGTTTCTCCTTCCCCCACCAGCACAATTAACCCAACCAACTAACATATTATGCTAAGAGAAAGAAATAACTCAAAAATGAAGGTCATCATCTAAAACGCTAGGATCTTTTAAGAAAGAGATCCTTCAGGTCAATATTAGCATAGCACCTCAGTAGCTTTCACAGCTGTCACAGTTTTCATCTGTGGAGATAATTGGTGTAGTTCGAGTCTCCCCCTTTAAACATACGGTTATTAAAACTTGTGTTCCAACTTCACAACAAGCAACTTCACATATGCCAAAGGACATACAATCAATCATAACCCAAACAAGAAAGAGAGGGTCAGTTCTGACTTAAGTAAAGTTTAGTGAAAAGCCAGGAGATCAGTGTGATTAGAGCGAGATCAATGACGCATAGTTCTGAGGAGGTTTACACAAGCAGTGGCCTTAAGATGCAGCTCTCTGGAGCAGGTAGGTCAAGGTAAACATAAGCATAATGTCCAGACGTGGAGCCCCTACGGGTCCAGAAAGAACCTGACCAGATTATCTAAGTGAAAGAGGTCATTCACTAAAACATTTCTTGACTGCATTTCAATCCCAACTATAGCAGCCAAGTCACCAACATTCTGCTAAGTATGTTTTATTACAAGACATCAGTGTTAAAATAGAAACTATAGGTCAGGAAAATTATATAGGATGTTAGTAGAACCCAAGAAAAGATTTAATAATGGGTAACTAACAATATTTCTTTTAAAAGTGTAGCTAAAAAGTTAAAAGAATAACTAAAAAGTCTTTCAGTCTTCTGCTAATGCAAAAAAACAGAAAAAATGATAAAGTGTAGAAGTTTATAATAATATGAAGCTAATCTAGAAATTCTTAATTATCTAATGGACTTGATTATGCTGCCAAAGTTTTGAGATCTGTTTTTTTATACAATACACTCTGACCAAACTGATGTTTTGTTTTTTCAATGTGGCAGTGACTTGTCAATGAATAAGAAACACAGCAGCTTTGACACTGCTAAGGTATTGAGTTTTTATCAGCTTAACCTAACTGAATGCCCAGGTTCAAGAGGAGAATATGTTTTCAGTCCAAAGGCACAATACACCTTCTTCTGTAACCTCTGCTGGGCCAACTTTTCCTGAACAGCAAAAGGAGAGCGAAGACTTTCCTCACATTGTCTCTTCATAACATGGAAAAGTTGAACGTAAATTTAGACAAGGTCCCAGCCTTATAAGCAATGGAAAAAAATCACAGAATTCAAAAGCTTATAAAAGATACCTAATTTACCATTTTGGAGTTTGACATACTCCTCCTCTCACTGCACAACTAAACCAAGTTAGGCCTATTACACATTATTTCTTTTCTCAGAATTGCACTTGTTCATACTTCTACTATTTCTCACTCGTAATTGAATTTGAACAACTTGATGATGTCTGTGACAGCAAGCTAGGACTAAATCCCACTATGATGGTGTTTCTCTCCTCCTATTCAAAAGTAATTTAAATACTCAAACAGCATACAGGTAGAGAGGTTTGTGTTTCACAGATTGAGAGGGGGAAAAAAGCAACAAGTGTGAATAATCACATCCA
>JAQQSK010014954.1:0-10951 GCA_028658325.1 Potorous gilbertii | reverse complement strand
CTTTGGGGGGGGGGGGTTTCAGGTGGCAATCAGTGGATTCTGTTTTTATCATTCTGCTTCTAACAGATTTGGGCAGGGTTTTTTTTATGATTCTTGAAATATAATATCCAAGCTTGTTTTCTTCTCATAATTTTTAAGGGACATTAATAAGATTCTTAAATAATCTCTCCTGGGCCTATTTTCTAATTTAAAAATATTAGTTATATTTAATTTTCTAATATTTTTTTCAATTTTATGTTAATATTTCTTGTTTTCTCACAGTTATTAATCTGTCTGTTATGCTAGTTTCCAGGGGGTCCACTAGTTGGATGATTTACCACTCTTTGTCCTAAATCATTTGTTCTCTTCCCAATTATTCTTATCATAGAATTTATTTCATTTGTTATCTCTTAATTCATTTCTTCTAGGCAGTCATACAGTTTTCAAAGAAAGTAAGTTTACATCTTTGACGCTCTGCTTATGTTTTTTTATGGAGTTTACTCTTTCCTCCTAAGCTTGATTTTTGACAGGGACAGGTACCACTCCTTGATGTGCTTTGAATTGAGGTAGCTGACCCTGGTTGGTCTTATTCTAGGTCATTTAGGTTCCTCTACTGACCTCTATACCTCCTAGAGTTGGGACCCTAATCTTTGATGTTCAGAGAGCTATGTAGTCAGGGGTCTCTCTGGCATCTCCAGGCAGAGTGCTAGGAATCTCAGAGCTTGGGAGACCTGAGCTCTCCTAGTCTGGATGCTTCCATACCACAATGGTCACTTGCATTTGTGGGGGCTCTGCTCGGGGGGCTTCCAGTCGCTCTGCATCTTTCTCAGGGGAACCTGCTGCTCTCTATCTCAAGACTCAGAACCTTGCAAGCTATATATATCTCTGTTCCATTTCTGTTCGCACTGGGGAGCTGCCAGTTTGTTTGCATACGCTGCCATTAGTGGGCCCTCTTTCCTACTTGTTCCCTCATTTGAATGTAATACAGCCTGTGAGCTTCTGGCTGAATTTGCACGCAATTCTGGGATAGTATACTTTCCCACTTACTGCATTTCTTGATTATTCAGTCTTATGAAATTTTCAAGTTTCTGCTAAAGTAGGTATGCGGGAGCTGAGTCTGCCTTCATTTAGTCAGACATACAGGCTGGAAATCACATTTGAGAATACATATTGAAGTCAAGCTTACTGCCCTATAATTTAGAGAAAACAGAGACCCCTCAGTAAGCTAGAAAAAGGCCCCATTTCTAACAAATCATTATTTTTTACACATCATCAAACTAATCAAAATGGGCCTCCATTTTTAAGGGAAATTGCCAATCTCCATTTTTATAAAATATTCTCCTTTTTATAAGATGACTGTTTTTCACTCATCTGAGGTAAACTGCTATAATAACAAAAAGAGAAAGTGCTGGTTTCCCTGTCACCCTTTCATTCCAACAGAATGTCCTAAAATGGCAAAAGGATGTGAGAACAATTGGTATAAATCACTGTACTAGGGCTGAGGCTAGTGGAAAAAAAATGAAGCCAAATGTAAGGGACAATAAACCCAACAAGAGGAAAGGGTAACAAATTTCTCTTTGATTTTGATTATCTTTTATATAACAGTTTTTACACTTGTATGCACCGAATATTTCTAAGATTAGGCAGCACTTGTAATAAAGGTACAAATTATAGCAACTGGTTGAGACTGCTCCTAGAATCTGAAGCCTAACTTACAACAATATAAAAAGCTCTCTCCAAAGTCCTTTCAGGGAAGTTCTACATGGATCCAGGATACTACAATCTTTGAATATCAAATAAACAGCATAACCAGGGAAAAAAACTAAAATATTTTGGTGACCAAAAGAAATTTGGTACTAGATGGATTAAAAAAAGAGGGAGAGAGATGTTAGGTGCTTAGTCATAAGCAATGTAATTTGCATGTTGTCAATAGTGGACTGCAGACCATATAATCAGGTGGCTGAACTTAGTTCCTTGTGCTGAGAGAATAAACACTATACGGAGTACATGGGGAGCCTAGGTGGTGCAGTGGATAGAATACCAGATTTAGAGTTAGGAAGACTCATGTTCCTGAGTTCAAATCTAGCCTCCAACACTTACTAGTTTGTAACAGTAATTTAAATAGAAAGCTCTTTCTCATTAATTAATAGGCCCATATGATCTGCTTGAATTTTCTGGAAGCCTGGGTCACATGTGGTGGGAGGAGCTTGCTGAAGAGGAGGAACAGAAAGGGTAGAGCAAGAACCAAGAGGAAGTGAGTGAGTAGCATCAGGTCAGAGGGGAAAGAACACAGGCCAACTAACACAGGCCCAACTGACACATTGTGACCATGGTAAGAAGGCCCTGGCAGAGGGAGGGGAGGTTTGAGACTGACATATTGTGACAGATGATGGTAAGAAGGCCCTGACTGAGGAAGGGGAAGTTTGAGAATGACTTTGCCCTCCACTGTGATCATGTTTATTAACTTCTTGGTCACCATGATGGATTTTGCTTTCTGGTTCTGGGATTTGGCTTTCTGGTGCTTAAATAAATGTTTTTCTTTTGCCTTCTATGTGGAGAGTCTTTTGTATTTTGCAATTGCGAACTATGCTGGAATATTCATAGCCACCACCAGTGCTGTGAATATTGCCTTAGTGATACATTTGGCATCACAAACAGGATTGTGAAGTAAAAAAAAAATCTCTATTTGGAGGCAGAAATGATTTAGAGAAAGATATTAATATCACAGGATGGGAGAATTTACCATTTTCCTCACTAACAAGGGAATGGGCTAAAAGCACTGGATCCTGTGAAAGCTGGGAAGCGAGATTACAGGAAAGGGAACCTGAAGATCTGGAAAGGTGTTTGCAAGGAACACCAATGAAACCAGGGAAGGAGTTGGCAATGGTAAGTAGGAGAGGCTGGGTTTTACTAACAGCTTACCGTCTTATGCATATAAACAGAGATGAGCTGCTTGAGAAAAAAATTCAGATGGAAAACAAGTACAAGAGTAGTCGGGGGTGGGGGTCTTAGGTGGAACGAAAGGTTGTTCATTTAGCTCAGAAGAAGCTGAAGGCTAACAAAAGAAATGCACATCTGATATTTGTACAGACCCAGCCTAGTTGCCACAATGAAAAAGAAAGTGAAAAAATTTTAGAGGAAGAAGTTTCTCAGTCAGAAGCACACCCAATAATGAGGTGGAAACAGGAGAACCAAGGAGGTAACTCAGTGTTCAGGGAAATAATTGAGGATTTTACTCAGCAGGAGGTAAATTCACCCAAAGGATGGAAGAACTGTTAATATCTTGCATGGTGAGAATCAGTGATGATGGAGCTGGAGGAATAGCTATTGATCCTGTCAACTGACTGAAATTTATAGGTATGAGAATCCTTTTGTGACTTCCCAATTAACTCATGCCCTCGGTTTATTCCCCAACCTTTGCATTGAATCTTCCCATTCCAGTGGGCTTTGCCTGCCATGCTGAGTCAGGTAATAAGGTTTTCTACACCTGAAACACAGTCAGGGTGTGGGAGAGGGCCCTCTAGTATTGCAACAATCAATAGCTAGATATTAAGAGTGCACTATTGGGTAAACTAGGTGGTACAGTGGATTGAGTGACAGGCCTGCAGTCAGAAAGACTCCTCTTCCTGAGTGCAAATCTGGCTGCAGAAACTAGTTACGTGACTCTAGATAAGTTACTTAACTCCTCCTCAGTTTCCTCATCTGTAAAACAAGTAAGAAATGGAAAATCACTCCAGTATCTTTGTCAAGAAAACACCAAGGGGTAGAGCCAGGATGGTGGAGTAGAAAGATGCACATACTCTAGCTCTTCCCCCACAGCCCATAAAATAACTGTAAGGAATGACTCTCAACAAATTCTAGAGCAGTAGAAGCCACAGAATGACAGAGTGGAGGAGACTTCTAGCCCAGGGCGACCTGGAAGGCCCAAGGGAAAAGCTCTGTCACATCAGACATGGAATGGAGCACAGCCCAGCCTTGACCGTAAGGCACCAGGAGGAGGACCGGATCAGGCCTTGGGGAGGAATCCCCAATGGCAGCAGCAGTGGTTCGAAGATACCTCAACCCACAGGCACCAAAGGTCACTGAGAGGGCTTTATCAGCTGGCTGAGAAGGGAGCAGAGTCCTCCCCCATAGTTCCAGCCCCAGGCAGCAGCAGCAGAGTCTGTAACAGGCAGCACTGGCTCCCAGGGCAGGCAGCAGCCAGCATCCATTGTTCGAGTCCTCATTGTAAAGCCCTTGGGGAATTGAGCACCTGATCTGAACCTCAGCCCTGAGTGATAGTGTGGCAGAACTGGAGGTAAGGTGGTTGCGAAGAGGAAATTCTACTATTCACAGATTCTGGGCACAAAAGTTTCTTATTGCTCCCAGATCAGTGTGCAGGCCTGAGTGTGCCACCTTGAAGGAACTAAGAAGTTACAGGTCCCCAGAGAATATGCTACTCTTGACAAAGAACCCAAAAATCAAGTAACTGGTTGGGAAAATGTCCAAAAAAGAGAAAAAAAATAAAACTATAGAAGGTTACTTTCTTGGTGAACAGGTATCTTCTCCTATCTTTTCAGATGAGGAAGAACAATGCTTACCACCAGGGAAAGACATTAAAAGTCAAGGCTTCTGTATCCTAAACATCCAAAATAAATATTCAATTGTCTCATGTAATGGAAGAGCTCAAAAAGGATTCTGAAAATCAAGTAAGAGAGGTGAAGGAAAAATTGGGAAGGGAAATGAGAGAGATGCAAGAAAATCATGAAAAGTGAGTCAACAGCTTGCTAAAGGAGACCCCAAAAAAATGCTGAAGAAAATAACACCTTTGAAAATAGACCAACTCAACTGGCAAAAGAGGTTCAAAAAGCCAATGAGGAGAAGAATGCTTTCAAAAGCAGAATTAGCCAAATGGAAAAGGAGGTTCAAAAGCTCACTAAAGAAAATAGTTCTTTCAAAATGAAAATGGAACAGATGGAGGCTAATGACTTCATGAGAAACCAAAAAATCACAAAACAAAAACAAAAGAATGAAAAAGTGGAAGATAATGTGAAGTATCTCACTGGAAAAACAACTGACCTGGAAAATAGATCCAGGAGAGACAATTTCAAAATTATGGGACTACCTGAAAGTCATGATCAAAAAAAGAGCCCAGACATCATCTTTCATGAAATTGTCAAGGAAAACAGCCCTGATATTCTAAAATCAGAGGGCAAAATAAATATTGAAAGAATCCACCAATCACCTCCTGAAAGAGATCCAAACAGAGAAATTCCTAGGAACATTGAAGTTAAATTCCAGAGTTACCAGGTCAAGGAGAAAATATTGCAAGCAGCTAGAAAGAAATAATTTGAGTACTGTGGAAATACAATCAAGATGACACAAGATCTAGCATCTTCTACGTTAAGGGACTGAAGGGTGTGGAATATGATATTCCAGAAGTCAAAGGAACTAGGATTAAAACCAAGAATCACCTACCCAGCAAAACTGAGTATAATACTTCAGAGGAAAATATGGTCATTCAATGAAATAGAGGACTTTCAAGCATTCTTGATAAAAGACCAGAGCTGAAAAGAAAATTTGGCTTTCAAACAAAGAATTAAGAGAAGCATGAAAAGGTAAACAGGGAAGAGAAATCATAAGGGACTTATTAAAGTTGCACTGTTTACATTCCACATGGAAAGATAATATTTATACCTCTTGAAACTTTTCTCAGTGTCTAGGTAGTTGGTGGTATTATACACCCAACACACACACACACATAGAGAGACAGAGAGAGAAAGAGAAAGAGAGAGAGCACAGGGTAAGTTGAATAGGAAGGGATCATATTTTAAAAAATAAAATTAAGAGGTGAGAGAGGAATATATTGGGAGAGGAAAGGGAGAGATGGAAGGGGGCAAATTATCTCTCATAAAAGAGACAAGAAAAAGTCTTTTCAAAGGAGGAAAAAAGCGGGGAGGTGAGAGGAAAAAGTAAAGCTTACTTTCATCCCATTTGGCTCAAGGAAGGAATAACATGCACACTCAATTTGGTATGAAAACCTATCTTACAATAAAGTAGGGGAAAAGGAGATAAGCAGGGCTGGGGGATGATGAAAGGGAGGGCAAATGGGAGGAAGGAGTAAATAGAAGTAAACACTCTTGGGGAGGGACAAGGTCAAAAGAGAGAACAGAAGAAATGAGGGGCAGGATAGGATGGAGGAAAATATAGTCAGTCTTATACAACATGACTATTATGGAAGTCATTTGCAAAATGACACATATGTAGCTTATATTGAATTGCTTGCCTTCTCAGTGGGGATGAGTGGGAAAGGAGGAAGAAAGAGAAGTTGGAACTCAAAGTTTTAGGAACAAATGTTAAGTATTATTCCTGCATACAACTGAGAAATGAGAAGTACAGGTAATGGGGTATAGAAATTTATCTTGCCCTACAGGACAAAAGAGATGATGGGGATAAGGGAAGGGAAGGATGTTAGAAGGGAGGGCAGATTGGTGCAAGGGGTAATCAGAATGCTCAGCATTTTGGGGTAGGGGGAGGGGAGAGATGGTGAGAAAATTTGGAACTCAAAATTTTGTGGAAACAAATGTTGAAAACTTAAAATAAATAAATTAATAATAATTTTTTAAAAAATAAAACACCAAAAAAAAATTAGAATCCTTTTATACAGGAAACTTGTAGAGATTATAATATGCAAAGAGGTAATGACACAACTAATCTGTTAGCTTTGGTTGCAGAAGGCTGAAATAGGCAGCATACTACTGACTATGTGGCCTAATGGAGACAGACCCTGGTATTTACTTAGGGACTGCATAAGAAAGTTAAAGGAAGAGGTAATGAAGACTGCCATAATGATAGTAAATGCAGATGCATACTATGATACTCCCTTTGCAGTTTATCACAGAAATATAATAGTGAAGACAGTGCCTCCTACTTACAAGCATTTGATTTTGACTCTAATATCTGGGGAAATAGGGCACTGTCTGTTAGAGGTGCTGGACAAGATTTCACAGTTAGGTGACTTAGGAGACTGGGAAAAAGACAACATTGCTAGAGAGAAGAGTAAATAGCCAGTGGATTCAAAAATCAGAATAAACTGATAAGGAGAGAACTATTTACTGCTCTATTGAGATCAGGGTTAGATTTTAGAAGCATAGATGGTAATTCCAACTAATGAACTATACAGAACGTACTGAGAAAAAGGACTTGGTACTGAAATACCAATACTGATGAAATAGAGAAATAAGAACTGCCCCTACAGACCCTGCTGAATCCTTGTATCCAAGTTTGTCACACCTTCAGGGAGAAGAGAAAGTTGGCCAGTTCAGATTAGGATTAGCAGCTTGAGGAATAATGTACTGACTGGAGTGAAAGATTCTAACTATCAAGGAGAAATTATTGTAACATTCCAAAATTTAGGTGATGGGTCCACACAGTTTTGTAAATATGATAGAATAGTTCAAGGGATTATTTTTCCTTGTGAAAACTTGTCCTCCTTCTGAAATAAGTAACAAAGGAACTGAGGGATTGGGTTCTACTGAGAGAATAAAATCAGGAGCTAAACTATGAGTAAAATGGAAGCCACATAACGTTCCAAAGGCTGCAGAAATTATAGCACATGGGAAAAATAATACTGTAATTGTTGTTTATTCAGAAGAGGATGATTACCAAATTGTACCCTTCACTCATATATTCTACTGTGAATGAGGCTGTGATCGTTGGTTTATGGACTCCAGAACCACATCTGATCCTATATCTACTCTGCTTCTGGTTACTGTTTTCTTGTTTTGTTTGTTTGTTTTTGGCTTTTCATCTATTAAACTTATTTGCTAGATTTGTTTCCTATAGGCTTAGTACCCTCTATATGCAGATGCCTGACCACTTAAGCTGGATGTCACCTCCTATCCATGATGGTGATGTGTCATCTCTGAACCTGAAGATGACCAAACTCCAGAGGCCAGCTAAAGAAATGATCTCTCAAATGGGACCTCCTGGGGCAAGGAAAGCTCTACATCCAGTCTCAGCAGGAAGTAGTTGTGGAAGAAGAGAGTTTCGCCCCTTACCCCAAGATTTTGGGCTCCATTTGTTGAGAGGTAATGATGGGGTGCTTGTAACACCAGCTGCTCCACTGACCTATGTAATGAATATGAAAGCTCTTAGGGCCGAATGCAATAGTAATTTAAATGGAAAGATCTTTCTCATTAATTAATAGACCCATATGATCTGCTTAAATCTCCTGGAAGCCTGGATCACATGTGGTGGGAGGAGCTTGCTGAAGAGGTGGAACAGGAAGGGTGGGGCAGAATTGGAAGAAAGTGGGGTCAAGTCAGAAGGGAAAGAACACAGGCCATCTGACACAGGCCCAACTAACACATTGTGACCATTGATGGTAAGAAGGCCCTGGCTGAGGGAGGGGAGGTTTGATAATGGCTTTGTCCTCTATTGTGATCATGTCTATTAACTTCTTGGTCACCATAATGGATTTTGCTTTCTGGTATTGAGATTTGGCTTTCTGGTACTTAAATAAATGTTTTTCTTCTGCCTTCTATATGGAGAGTCTTCTACATTTTGTGATTGAGAACTACATTGGCATATTCATAGTTACCACCAGTGCTGTGTGATCCTTGGCCAGTAACTTAAAGCTGTTTGCCTCAGTTTCCTCATCTATAAAATGAGCTAGAGAAGGAAATGACAAACACTCTAATATCATTGCCATGAAAACCCTAAAAAGGGTCACAAAGAGTCAGACAAGACTGAAACATCTAAACAGCAACAAAAAGTGAATCCTCCAGATACAACAAGAGTATGAGAAAGAAAAATACAAACACCTTGTCCATCTTTCTAAAGAAAAATTTTAGTTCTCCTCTAAAAAACAATGCATGACTGTGTCTGAATCATGGAAGAAAGGTAGAGAAGAGGGATCCACTGGGAGAAGGGGGATGCAAAAAGAGGAATAGAGTAAGCTACGAATGGGGCATGCAAGGAAGAGTTTCTAAAATAGAAGGAAGAGTAGGAAAGAATGGATGACTCTTGAACCTTATTTTCATCTGACCTGGAACAGGGCAAGAAGAATACACATATATGCACAGTAGGTACAGAAATGAATATCATCCAAAAAGGAAGTAGAGAGGAAAGGAAAAGAAGAATAGAGATAAGAATGAGGGTAAATTGAAGGACGTAATGGTCAAAAGCAAAATAGACTCTTAAAGAGAAAACAGAGAAAAAAAGAAGGAAAAGCATAAGACAATAGGATGGAGGAAAATAAAGTTAGGAGTCATGAGGCTGAATGGGATGAACTCAAAAGAGGGCAAAAGAAAGGATTAGAAACCACAATCCAATAGTAATATGTTACTTACAGGAAACACAACTGAAATAGAAGATACCCATAGAGTTAAAACATGGGGATGGAGCAGAACCTAATGCTTCAGCTAAAGTAAAAAATAGACCTAATTAAAAGAGATAATCAGGGAAGCTATACTTTGTCAAAAGGTATTATAGGCAATAAATTAATATGACTCCTGAACATATATCCACCTAATGCTATAATATCCAAATTCTTAAAGAAATAGTTAAATAAGTTATAGGAGGAAATAGTAAAACTATAGTAGCAGGGAACTTCAATTTATCTCTCTGAGTCCTAGATAAATCTAACCACAAATAAACAAGAAAGAATATAAGGAAATGAATAGAATTTTAGAAAAATTTAGATATGATGGAACACTGGGATCCTGAATGGGAATAGAAAGGACTAAATCTATTTCCCAGCTCTTCACAGCATCTTCACGAAAACTGATCATGAATTCCAGTATAAAAATATCACAAACAAATGCAAAAAAGGAAAAATGATAAATATTTTTGTGACCATAATGAAATAAAATTATACTCAGTAAATCGTCTTTGAAATATAGATTACAAGTTAACTGGAGACTAAATAACTCAGCCCTAAAGAATGGGGGTGAGTGGGGGGGAGGAGCCAAGATGGCGGAGTAGAAAGACACACATATGCTAGTTCTGAACCCACAGCCTATTAAATATTCGTAAAGAAGAACTCCTAACAAATTCTGGAGCAGTGGAAGCCACAGAACAACGGAGTGGAGGATATTTCTATTCCAAAAAGACCTGAAAAACCTCACCAAAGATCCGTCGCGCAGGGAACCAGAGCGGAACCCAGCCCTACCTTGGCCACGGGGCCCGAGAGGAGCAGATCTGAGCAGGCTTCAGGGATGGAATTTCCAATGGCTATGGAGGTCCCTCCACCCACAAGCGCACAGGTCAGTGAGAGAGACTTTTCGTGGGCCAAGAGGGGAGCAGGGTATCTCCATAACTCAGGTCCCCTCAGGAGGCAGCAGCAGAGGCCCCGGCAGCCAGGGGCTCCTGGAGCAGGCAGAAGCTCAGGACCATTACTGAAGGTCTCCTTATAAACCCTGAGGGAACTGAGCCTGGGAGGCGGCCCTGACCCCACCTGAGAACCTGATTTAATCTTACCCTGAATAGCAGCCAGGCTCCCCGCTGAAAGCCCTGAGGCTGGGGAGCAGCACTTGAATCTCAGACCCCAAGCACTAGCTGGGCAGATCTAGGTGGGGGTGGAGAGAAATCTCAAAAGTCAAGTAACTGGCTGGGAAAAGGCCCAGAAAAGGGAAAAAAAAAATAAGACCACAGAAGGTTACTTCCTTGGTGAACAGAAGTTTCCTCCTTTCCTTTCCGATGAGGAAGAACAATGCTTACCATCAGGGAAAGACATAGAAGTCAAGGCCTCTATATCCCAAACATCTGAAATAGATATCCAATGGGCTCAGGCCATGGAAGAACTCAAAAAGGATTTTGAAAATCAAGTTAGACAGGTGGAGGAGAAACTGGGAAGAGAAATGAGAGAGATGCAAGAAAAGCATGAAAAACAGGTCAATACCTTGATAAAGGAGGCCCAAAAAAATGCTGAAGAAAATAACACCTTGAAAAATAGGCTAACTCAATTGGCAAAAGAGGTTCAAAAAGCCAA
>JAQQSK010014953.1:0-10951 GCA_028658325.1 Potorous gilbertii | reverse complement strand
AAGGGAGTGGGCTAGATAGGAGGAAGTGCAGAAGTATAATGAAGGATGAGGAAGGATAACTATGAGACAGGATGTATAATAGAAAAGAAGAAGGTAAGAAAGGAGGAAAAAGTAAGGGAATAAGTTGAAAAAACAGAAAAGTCAAAAATAGGTTTGTAAAAAATAAGCATAGTAGTTATAGAATTATAGATTTAAAGGTTGAAGGGAACTTAGAGTTCAGAGTCCAACTCACTCATTTTGCAAAGAAATAGGAAGGGGTAGTTGAACATTATCATTAACGGCTTTAATGATTTCTCCCTGAAAGTATAATGTTATCTACCTCTATCTAGTTCATAGCAGAAAGAGCACCATTCTCTCTTTCTTAGTCCTTCTATAGCTTTACCCTGAATTAAGGATTTAGTTAAATTTGAATGATAGTTTATTGTCTGGGCTATACCTGATCTGAAAGTGGATATATCAGCAGAAGTAACTTAGAATCATAGAATGTTAGTGATAGGAGAGATCCTTGGTATTAAGTCAATATCTTCATTATACAGATTAGGAAGTAGTGCAGAGTGAAGTAAATTACCTAAAGTCACTCAAACCTAGGTCTCTTGACTTACAGTCCAGTACTCCTTCCACTAGACCCAATTTGCTGTCACTTTATGCCAGTCAAATCCAAATTACTTACGATCCCATATTCTAAATCTTATTACACATTCAAGTATCAGGCAAGATAGTACCAAATGGACTATTATAAGGAAAGTTGTTGTTTATCCTCCATTCTCCAAGAGGACCATGACAACAGGGAGGTAACAACATGACATGCAAGAGAATTGGATTTAAGTGAGATCAGGTTGTGAAAGTCACCAACCTCATTTTCTTCTCTAGAACCATCGGAGTTCAGTGGCCAGATATAGATCAGGACAACTGCACATGGTGCTGGATGCAGAATAGGAAAAGTATGGAAGGCTTAGTTATAATGCAGTTATAACGAGCAGAGTGAGAGATGGGAATGCCATGCTACTGTGTCACTGAGTATACATAACATGGTTAGAAATCTAAGTGAAAAAAGACAGGAAGAATCATAAAAATTTATTTAAAGACATTGTAGAGGAGTATTTTGAGACTGGAAAGGGAATTAAGCATATTTGTCTCCTGTTTCCTCTGCTTCAATCGGTTGTATTCACTTTGTAGAGGTGTTAGAATTGAAAGGGCTAGCATCTACACATAAAAAAAAAGCATTGAAATTCAAAGACTAACCTATGGTGATTATTTTCCTTCTCCACAACGAGGAGAAATAGGATATTTTGTTTCTCCAAACTACATGCTAAAACAATTGTTAAACTTTGTTTTTTTAAAGTTGGATTTCCAAATTCTATTCCTCCCTCCCTCCTCTTCTCTGCTCTGAGATGGTAAGCGATGTGATATAGATTGAGTGCAATCACGTAAAACATTTCCATATTATTCGTTTTGTACAGGAATACTAGAACTAAAAAGAAAATTAAAGAAAAAGTATGATTGGGACTGCTAGGTTGTACAATGGATAGAACACTGTCCCTGGTATCAGGAGGACCTAAGTTCTAATTCAGCCTTAGAGAGTTGCAACTTATTAGTTGGGTAATCTTGGGGAAGTCACTTAACCCCACTTGCTTTGCCAAAAAAAAAAAGTATGCATCAATCTGTATCCACACAGCATGAATTCCTTTTCTGGAGGTGGATTGCATGCTTCATCATGAGTCATTTGGGATGGTCTTGGATTGTTGTAATCCTGAGAATAACTAAGTCGTTCACAGATCTTCACCACATAATAATGCTGTTGATGTTATCCTGGTTCTAAGCACTTCACTTTGCATCAGTTCACAGTTGCATCTGTGCATAAGTCTTTCCAGGTTTTCTGAAATAATTCTACTTGTTATATCTTGTAGCAAAATGATACTATATCAAAATCATGTACCACAGTTTATTTGTTTGACCATTTCTCAGTTGATGGACACCCTCTCAGTTTCTACTTCCTAGCCACAACAAAAAGAGCCACTACAAATATTTTTGTACAAACAGGTCTTTTTTATTTTTTTAAAAAAAGACTTTTTGGATCCCTCTGCGACGCAGACCTAGCAGTGAGATTGCTGGATCAAAAGGTATGCACTGTTTTATAACTCTTTGGCTATAATTTCAAATTGCTCTCCAGAATGATTGGATCAATTTACAACTCTATGAACAATATATTAGTATCCCAGTTTTTCCACATCCCCTCCAACATAAATCATTTTGCTTCTTTTTGTCACATTTACCACCCTGTAAGTGTGAGGTAGACCACAAAATTTCTGAATGTTTATCTTAGTGAATGTTATATTTGTGCAGCTCCTAATAAGTGAGAAGAGCAGTTGATACAGATTCAAACCCCAGCTTCAACAATTGCTACATTTGTGATCATGATCAAGTAACATAATTTCTATGATTTTTGGTTTCCCTATATGTAAAATGTTGTAATAATATTTGCACGATAAACTTCATAGGGTCATGGTGAGGAAAAGACTTTAAAAATCATATCAAATTATAAAAAATCTTTGGTTAATGCTGTAAATAAGTGTTTTCAAAACATTGCATTTTCTTTGTTCTGTTTTAATATCTTGACTTTCTCCTACCCTACCTTGTGACTATCCTAGTTTCTTGTGATCTAGTACTTCTAATCTGCCCTCACCTTTCACAATGAAACAAAAATATGTCTAATTTTAATTCTCATAATTATAATTTCTTCCTCTTTTGTCTACCATCATGTCACTTCAGAGTCCACACGACTATTAAGTCAATGGATGGAGTCAATTGTTCTGTGGTGACTGAATTTGTCTGTGGGATTTTCTGTTTCTTGGGAGATGAATATTGTATTGTTTTGTTTCTTCAACACATTTTTGGTGAGAATTGTGCTGGGAAATCTATTCATTGTGTTCATTGTGATTTTTCATCCCCATCTGCATTCTTCCATGTCTTTCCTGCTGACCATCATCTCCCTTCTTGATCTGGGTCTATCTGCCACTGCAGTACACAGGATGATAGCTGATGTTATGAGTACATACAGAATCACCCCATTCCCAAGTTGTATGATACAGTTATTCTTTATCCATGTTGTGGGAGGAGCTGAGATGGTTCTTATAGCCATGGCCTTTGACAGATACACAGCAATTTGCAAGGCTCTCCATTATCTGACTATTATTTGCCCCAAAACATGTATTTGCTTTGTAGTGGCTGCCTGGTAGATGCTGTTTCTCAGTTTGGTTTTATTATAAATCTGCCTTTTTGTGGACCTAATAAGGTTGACAGTTTTTACTGTGACTTTCCTCAGGTCACGAAACTTGCCTGTATAGATACCCACATAGTACATAATATGGTCACTGATAATACTGAGCCTACTTCCATAGGTACTTTCTTCCTACTGATTATTTCTTAAATCTTCATCCTGTTCACAGTCAGGCATCACTCTTCAGTTGGTGTGTCCAAGGCTTTTTCCACACTGTCATCGTATATCACAGTGGTATTCTTATATTTCACTCCATGTTACTTTGCCTATGTGTGACCATGCCCCACACTGTCACTGGACAAATTTTTTTTTATCATTCTTGACTTTATTTTAACTCCTGTCTTGAATTCTGCAATATACACATTTATAAACAGGGGTATGAAGATGGCAACCAAAAGACTGAGCAGGCAAATGGCGGATTCTAAGCAGTCTTTTCAATGAATTTTGTTCAACAAAGTCATGGTATGCTTCAGCCTCAGCTCCAAAAAAAGTTATTAACCTTCTAGATCCTGAGAACTTTCATCAGAGATAGAAATTATTCTCAATCATAATTGCAGAGTTATTTTGACCAATTGAGTGATATATCCCATTTCCACAAATAAAACTTAACAGTGAAGATCATTGTAAAGTTGTGCTGACACCCACACTTAACAATTTTAGTTATTTCGGTACCATAAGGCACACCTCCTCTAATGTCATTAAATAATTCATGGAAAATATGACATAAGGTAAAACAACCTTAAGAGGGTTAATTCCTTCCAAATGAACAGAGTTGAAAGTACAAGTAATTCACAGAACTCCAAAGATGAAGAAGGAAGTCAACAAGTCAAAAAGCATTTATTAAACTCTATGTACCAGTCACTGTGCTAAACACAGTGAACAGAAAACAAACAAAAGGAGTGCTTGTGTTCAAGAAGCTCACACTCAAATATATATATATTAAGCCAAATATAAGCATCATTTATATGTGTATATATACATGTGTATGTATATATGCATTTATATGTGTATATATACATACATACATATATATATGTATATGTATATACATGTACATATACATATATATATATATATGTATGTATGTATATATACACATATGGATCAGAAGAGGAGTTAGAAAATGAAGTCAGAGTAGGGGGTCTGAGTCAGATTTGGTTCAGCAGTTGTCCTAAAGACATTACACTCTAGTGAAGTACATTAGGGTAGAATTTGATTACACTTTCAATGTAACATTTGATTTAATTCCTCAAACAGTTACTACTATTTGTACAGAATTACTCTTGGAAAATAGCAGTGTTTTGACCAATGACATGTAGGCATACCTGTGTGTTGTTCAAGGTTTTACTTAATATTCTCAACTTTTATTAATGTTGTTAAGGAGCACCTCTGTAAAACAATATTTTCATTGAAATTCAATAGTTCCAATGAATAAAATATGGATTTATATGACAAATTTATATGATAAATTTCCTTAAAATGACACCCGACCTCCTTCATATGTCTCTAACCCATGACCCACTAGTACTTATGCCCATAATATCGTCTTCACCCATCATTACCTTTTCCCATCTCTCTATCATTCGAAGTTCAGTTGAAAAAATGACATCCATTAAAGGGGTAGAGGTGGTGCAGTGGATAGAGCCAGCAAGACTCACCTTTCTGAGTTCAAATCTGGTCTCAGACACTTTATTAACTATGTAATCCTGGGCAAATCATTTATTCCTGTTTGCTTCAGTTCCTAATCTGTAAAATGAGCTGGCTCTTTCTACTCCTATAAGGGAATTATCTACTTACTGAAATGGATCTGTGATATCCTTGATCCAGGCATTTCCTCCAATGATACAAATCACAATCTACCCGTGCCTACCTATACTATGTTTCCTTTGTCTTTGCCCTACTAAAGGTTCACTACATGTGGTGCCCACCTAAATTGCTGGGGGCCTTCCTTGTTTTCTCTCAATATCATGACCAGGACATTGTCAGTGTCAGTGTGTTATTCCTTGCTCTTACAAAATGGACAAACTAATTCTCCTTTTTCTAATTCCTTGAAGACTTCTCTAACACCCATTCTTCTTTGAATTCCTAATTTGGGATATATTACAGTTTCTTCACACTCACAATGGTATTGTAGCTTTCTTTTCTGTGACATTCATATTTATTTCTTCAGAGACAATGGTGTTCCATGGCTTATTGCTGTATAGCAACAATGGTAAAGTGTGAATATTGAAATTATATACCTTCACTTTCATAGGAAACTTGGTCATCAATAATAGAGTTTTTCAGTTTTCTGAAAGCCAAAAATGTGAAATGAATGACCAGAAATGAGAAATGAATGGCAGAAAGGACATTGACGTTAATTATTACAATTTCATGTGAAAGTTTAACCAATGTACATCACTTGCCATTTTGAGAACAAAAGAATAGAAATTCCTCATATAAAATCATATGGAGAGGAAAGTCAGAAACTAGAACAACATAATTTCATAAAATGTTAATAATCTGTTGACCAAAAACCCTAACACCATAAATTTAAAGAAATCTTGACAAGAGATTCAATTAAAAAAACCCTGAAGGTCTAATGGATAAATGGGAAAGATATCTACAAATGGGAAAAGATTGGAAAAGACTGAAAAAATATGCAAAGATTTTTTTTACAGTGAATTATTTTTCCTATGAAAGATGTTGGATTCACTTTTAGATTCTAGTGAGATAGTCCTACATTTATTTCTTGAGGAAATAGAATGGTATTGATGGTAACAAAAGTGGGTAAATCAGCTGGATCAAACTAAATGTATCCCTGGTTTCTCTGCCTTCTTTCAAGTCCCACCTAAAACACTACCTTCAATGAGAAGACTTTCTTGATTATTTTTATCTGTCCTTTTTGTCCTGGAACTGGGCAATTGTTAGGGTGTTGAGAATTAAATTCTTTAGGAATCTGACATAGAGAAATATATCAAAGTGTGAGGAAAAATCTTATATCTATTATTTTAAAAAAAAGTAACCAAAAATATCAATTGCATACTAAGGCCTACTTCATTGGTGTAAAATGTTTATGAGAATAATTATACACATAGAGAGGATTGTGCTTAATGGGGGATAGGCTTTTACAAGCATTATTCCTCAGTATTTTCATTTTTTATGATCACAAAAACTGACTAGAAGACATTTTGTTTGTTGGTGGACTGTTCAGTCATGTCCTACTCTTTGTGACTCCATGGATCTTAGCATGCTAGGCCAAATCTTCCACTATCTCCTGAAATCTGTCTAAACTTCTCTTTGTTGCGTTCATGACACTCGCTAAAAGATTCAGAGAATGCAAAATTCCATTGCACTTATCATTTGTTGATGAAAAAATAATTTAATTCAATTAAACAAAATATGTTGTCAAAAAGTCTTCCCTAGTGAAATGTTTCCCATATATAGATATCAAAATTATGTAACATTCCTTGAAAGATAATAACAAGTAAGGTAACTTTGCTTGATAACCAGTGATATCATGTTTACAAAAGTTGGACATAGTCATAGATGAGATTTCTCAGTAGAGAATCCCAAGGAGTTATTCCTTATAGAAAAAGAGTTCTTAACTTGAGGAACATGAAACTATTTAAAAAGATTTTGATATAACTGACTTTCGCAAAACAGATATCTTGACATCGTAAATATTTCAGTAAAATTGATTTCCTTCGTAATTCCAGTCATTTTGTTCTGAGAAAGGTTCCATAGGTTTCAACAAACCTCCAAAGAGGTTCATGTCCATGACATAAATGAATTAAGAATCCCTGTTATAGATGGTAAGGTGCTTTAAATTCTGTTCTTTGCTGATAACATAGTGTTGATTACATCAAAATCCTTAAATGTTGCTGAACATACTCCCAAGTAATATCCATCCTTTTTCTACAGTTTGACCTAAATATCTATTCTGCAAATATTAAGTAGAGTAGTACTTAAGGCTCCAGATACTATAGTGCTTTCGAGTGCCTGACCTCTCTGAACTTCTTCATTAATGTAGAGGGCAACACCATATTCTCTGTTACCCAGGTCCATAGGTTTGGTGTCATCCATGTTTACTTACTTTCTTCTCTTCTTATGCCCAGTTTGTTGCTGAGTTCTGTCAGGTTTACTTTTGTGAAATCTCTTATATATGATCCCTTCTCTCCTTCCCTGGTGCAAGTCCTCATCATATCACACGTATACTATTGGGATATCTTGCTAGTTGATCTTTCTGTCTCAAATCTTTCTCTACCCCAGTGCACCCTCCAGTCAACTGTCAAGTTAATTTTCTTAAAATTCAGATTTGACCATGTTACCTTCCCTTTCAGTAAACTCTGGTGACTCCCTAGTACCCTTTTGCTGGGGGAGGGATAACAGGAAAAAATATTCATAATCATTGCTTTCCACTCCTCCTTCCCATGTTCTTTGATCCAATGTCACTGACTTCTTCACACAAGACATCCCATTTTTGGACTCCAGGCATTTTCCCATCCCTGGAATAATCCCCTTTCTCATCACTGTCCCTTGGCTTCCCTGGTTTCTCTGCCTTCTTTCAAATCTCACCTAAAACCCTACCTTCAATGAGAAGACTTTCTTGATTATTTATAATCTATCCTGTTTGTACGTGGTTGTTTGAATCCTGTCTCCCTCATTAGATTGAGATCTCCTTGAGAGCAGGAACTATTTTTTTTTTTTGTATCCCTTGAGGTTTGCACAGTACTTGGCACATAGTAGTTACTTAAAGGTACTTAGTAAAGAACTATTGACTAAATGACTGATATTACTGGCAGAGCAGGTACCTCATTAGACATCTTTCTGAACTTTAAGATACTCTGGTGATCTTCATCCCCTGAAACACAATTTGTTTATTCCTTCTTAAAGGCTTAGCCAGAGGACACAATTAGTTATAAACAAACATCTAATGAAATGGAATAGTAAGAAAAGTAGCAACAAAGCATTTTCTCCCCAAATGTCAGGTGTCCTCTCCAAAATATTATACCCTCCAATAGTGGAAAGAGTGAAAATACATTTGTAACAAAGGTGGAAAAGTACAAAAATAGGAATATCCAAGACTACGATGTGCATGTGGAAAGACACATTAAAATAATATATGAACAAAAATGATGGACTGCTCATCTGAAAAGAGGGAATGATAACTGGTGGGCATCTTATGCACTTTAATGGTATCCTGGTGATATCAACAGATTGTGAGAGAAACCATCCAGTCAGAAAGCATTTCCGATGTGATTTCTCATCTGTGAAATGAGCTAATTGAAGCAGGTGGCATCTAGCTCTTATCAGTAACTCTGGGATACCTAAAAGTGTAGAGTCTATGTTAATAATGGGGTCTCATTGTTAACAATGAAAAAACAAAAGTAGGATTTTTGGGGTTTATTGCAAGCATTAAACTCTTTATATTATTTATATCTTACATATATTTATATTTGCTGGTCGCAGAAGCCCTTATTTGAAGACTGATGCTTAGTCAAAGGAAGGGAAGGATTGGACCAGGGAGTAAGCAGACAAATTGAGCAGGTGGATTCATTCTCTGGTAGGACAAATTGGAGGGCCTTTTATTATGATGCTTAGGGGCAGCTAAATGGTACAGTGTACAGAGTGCAAGACTTGGCATCAGGAAGACTCGTCTTCCTGAGTTCAAATCTGGTCTCAAATACTTACTGCTTGCATGACTAGTTGCAAATCATTTAACCCTGTTTGACTCAGTTACTTCATTGGTAAAATGAACTGGAGTAGGAAATGGGAAACCACTCCAGTTTCTTTGCAGAGGAAACCCCAAATGGGGTCAAAAAGAGTTGGACATGACTGAAATGAAAATTTTTACATTCTCTCTCCTCATCCTCAAGCGGCAAATAAAATTCCCTGTGAATATTCTCATAGGTTGCTAGAGACTCCCACTGTATTCTCTTCCACTCAGGCATATTATATGCAACAGTCATTTCTCTATGTTTCAGGTTTGTCCCTAATCATATGACACTCCCAGATAAGTCTCCATCGAGTTTGGAAACCTTTGGGACTATTCTTCTTTAAGATCCATTACTTTCTATACACTATTATGGATTCTGCCACCAAAAATCTAATCCAAAGCATTGAATACTTGCAATATGCCCCAACTGTCAGATCATACTTTTTCTTTTTCATTAGCTACAACGGGAAAAATACAGATCCCAAGTTACCAGCATCCCAGATTCATAGAAGAAATATACATGCCATGTACCCCAACTACCTCATATTGAAGGTGAAAACTCACATTGGGAAAACTTTCTGATTCAATGGCTTCTCCATTTAGGAAGAATGCTTGGGTCAACTAGGTTGCATTCTGAACTTTCTCTACCATGCTCTGGCCCTGGTACCTTTGTTCCTCCCACCTCTTGCCCCAACTCCTTTTTCAGTTTCTTCTGATGTGTTTTCATCTTCCATTAGAATGCAGTTTCCTTGTGAATAGCATCTGTTCTGCTTCTCTTTTGTATTCCTGGCACTTAGCATAGTGCTTGGCACATAGCAAGACTCACTGACAAAGAGGTCAAATTGATATTTTCAAGGTCATAGAGATTGTAAGTGACAGAGTCATGACTTGATCCCAGGT
This sequence comes from Potorous gilbertii, assembly GCA_028658325.1. Classification (NCBI taxonomy): domain Eukaryota; kingdom Metazoa; phylum Chordata; class Mammalia; order Diprotodontia; family Potoroidae; genus Potorous; species Potorous gilbertii. Next base: position 1,076 of record JAQQSK010014953.1, on the reverse strand, counting down.
TCTCTGATTTTAATTAAGTACAGTACCTTTTCTGCTGTACCATCTGGGAGTCTAGAGACTGTACCACTTCGACTAAACATCATTTCAAGTTAGAAGTTGCAGTTCTAGCCATAGACTCACAGAAGGAGAGTTTACTACTTCATCTTTTTTTGGGGGGGCATTAAGTCCATGGCCTCTAAAGTATGGTCCTTTCTTCCTATCATCTATTTGCTTCCGTAGGGGAAGATACACCTGTTCATTCTGTGACTATTCTCTCTCTTTCCCAACTCATTCCCACTACAAGCACCACTCTAGAAAATTATTCATCCTATGGGTCTATTTCACATAAAGCCCTTAATAATTTAGGGGGCATGAGACACTTTTCATTTTCTCTGGCTCCCTTTGTTTCATCACCAGGCAACCTCTCGAAAATTTTTCTACTGTGGAAAACCAGTATGATTCCAAGACATGATTACCAAGGGAAGCCAATGATGGAATGGGGAGCAGATATTTCAGCAACATCCATGGGTCACTAACATACAGAGCAATTAAATAGCTGCACTCCTACTGAGAATGACATTTATATAACTTTCTTTTCCCTTGGGAGGTTTTCCCAGAGCAAGGAGAAAGATTAAGGTCCCTGAGTCCTTCCAAATCAGGAAGATGCCTGAAGCCCTGTAACATAACAGGTAGATGAGAGAGAGATTTTTATGGTCTATCCTTGCTCTACATTACTTTGCTATCTTTTCTCCTTCCTTTCCCCTCAACACTTTTTTGTCTTTATGTATCATTCTCTCACTTCCTTTTTTACTTTGCCCTCTACATTATGTTCTTTCCTTTTATTCTATGTCACACTTATTCAATTACTCTATTTCTTTATGACTCAGAGTTGCGATGCAATGAGTTGTTACTTAAAATTTTCATCTTTGTTGACTTAGTGTACTCTTTGCTCTCCTATCTCCCTTATCACTCTCAACTTCAAGTTTTCTTCTGGGAATCAAGCAGCCCAAGTCTAATGCTTGATTATCACTAAGACCCACTCAATCTTTGGACCATCTGTATAGAATCAAGTCCCACTGTAGGTTAAAAGGGAAGAG
>JAQQSK010014952.1:0-10951 GCA_028658325.1 Potorous gilbertii | reverse complement strand
CATAGTGCATGACCCCTAGATGAGATACAAAGCTTAGATAAAACATAGTTTCTGCCCTTGTGGAGTTTACAATCTATTAGGAAGAGACATGTCAATTTTTCAATTATAAATAAAAAAAGTTTGTTTCTGGAAAGTTAAGTATAGTGAATTATTTGTTTACATAATGAATCTATAAATGCTTAGTTAAAAAAACATTTTTACAGACAACGAAAAATAAAGGAAACCTCACATCCCTTCTTGCCTGATTTATCATGAATTCTCAACTAGGGACATAGAATTTATTGTATAATCAAATTTAAAAGAAAAGAGCTTGAAACTGGCACTAAATTACCTCAAGTGTTCAATAAAAACACAGAAAAACTCAAAGTCTATAAAGAACCCTTTGCTAGATATGGAGAACATAAAAATGAATGAGAATTTTCATTAGCTACTCTTTGGTTTTTTTGGGGCAGGCAGAGAGAAGCAGTTGGGTTTAAATACAGGATCACACAGGTAGTAAGTGCATGAGTCCAGATTTGAATACAAGTCTTCCTGACTCCAGGGCTGGTACTCTAATCACCACACCACTCAGCTATCCATTTAGTTACTCTTTAAAAAACAGAACTGCTGTCTTTTGCTTCACTTTCCTTACTAAATAGATTTTACCCAATGAGTTTTCACTTTTAATTAACATTAAAAAAGAAAAACAAAAATTAACCAACATATGGATGTGACCTTTTCAGACCTCAATTTTTATAAAGGATCTCTAAAAATAAAATGTATCCTAGTTGGCAGAAACCAAGTATAGACCTATATTTTATACCATTTACCAAGATAAGATTAAAATAACCTAGAGGTAAAGGGAGATATCAAAGATAAATTTGAAGAACATGAAACATATTAGCTATCAGACTTATGGAAAGGAGAAGCATTTATGAATAAATAAGAGATACAAAATAGACAATTTTGATGACATTAAATTATAAAGGGTTTGTACAAATAAAACTGATGTAGACAAAATTGAAAAGAAAGAAAAAAATTGAGGAAAACATTAGAGATAGTTTCTCAGATAAAGGTCTCATATCTCAAATACAGAGTGAAGTTTGAAAATTCATAAAAATGATGAGTCATTCTCCAATTGATAAATGGAAAGGGATATGAATAGACAGTTTTTTGGACAAAGAAATCAAAGCCATATATAGTGAAATGAAAAAATATGTTCTAAAATATCCATAGTAGCTCTCTTCTAGCTCATTTAACAATGAGCTAGAAATTGAGAGGATGGCTATCAGTCAGAGAATGGCTAAACAAGCTGTGGTGTATGATTGTGATGGAGCTCTACTGCAGTGTAAGAAATGATGAGCAGGTTGATTTTAGAAAAACATGAAAACACATGAAATAAGAAGTATACAGTAACAGCAATAATGTTTGAAGAATAACTGTGAAAGATAAAGCTTTTCTGAGTTTCATAAATAATCAAACTACAAAGGCCATATGAAGGAAGATGCTATCCACCTCCAGAGAAAGAACTGATAAAACAGAAGTATGCATAGTATGGGTTTACATGTGTGGGTGTGTGTGTGCGTGTGTGTGTGTGTGTAAAATAGTGGTCTTTTCTAGTGGGGTTATAGAGGGAGAAAAGGAGACAGTTTGGAATTTACTTTTGTAACAAAAAATAAATTAAATTAAATTTTTAAAAATGCACCATATAGTTATTTTAATATCCTAGTAACTAGACTTGGATTTCTACCAAACAAAAGTTGTATAATAAGCTAGCAAGAGCGATCTCTAGCAATTCGCAAAGGAGTCAATATGCTGTGTATGGGATTAGCACTGAAACACTAATGGGGAAATGAAAAGTCAATCAGTTAGAAGCCTCCTTTGTTTCTTGAGAACAAATGAGAGAAAAATAAGATGCTTTAACATGATTTAACATGGATCTGTGGACTGGGAACAATTTCTCACAGCAGAATGACAAGAGAAAAAACAGTAGCATCACTGAAAGAATCCCAGGATCATTTTTTTTCATTTGTTTTATCCTCTACTGCTTCACAATATGTTCTAACTCATTGGTCTCCAAACCTTTTCAAATGTGTAACTGTATCAATGAAAAAGTGTATCACCCTCAATAATCACATATTTGCATACATTTAAACTGTCTATGTATATACTGCTAAATGAATGACAATGTATAGTAGTAGTACAAAATTTAAAGACAAGAGAAAGATCAAATAATATTTAACCCTAGGGTCATTCAGGATCCCAGGGTAGTGATGTACTGAGATCAGCGATCTAGGAAAATTGCTTTGGCAGATGTGTGTGGAGGATGGATTGAGGGAAAAGGCAGTGAGGGAAAACCTATGAAAGGGCAATTGCAATAGTTCATGTGAGATGCAATGGAGCCAAGAACAGGCGTGTTGGTTATATGAGTAGAGAGAAGGGGTCGGAGGCACAAGAGATGTGGAGAAGGGAATAACAGCTGGTAACTGAACAGATACATGTAGAGGGCGAGAGTAAAGACCACAGGACAAAACCAAGGTTTCAAACTTCAGTGACATGTACTTAGAATAAGAAGTTCAAAAGAAGAATGTGTTTGAGGGAGAAGACAACGTGATGAGATCTGATCACAACCCATTCCTATCTGCTTATCAAATACTATTCTGTCCTCTATGGAAATTCTCACTGGCTTCTGCTCCAACACACACAGAGCCTACCCTTCTGAGGATGCTTGTTATAGGAGATCAAGAAGACAGAGAGGATACACTGGTAGTGAGAGAGATTTCATTTTCACTGCTTCTGATGTTGATCTCAGTGCCACTTAAAGCCATTCTGAGTGTCTGAAGCCAGGTAGAAAAGGAGGAGCTTGCATAGCCACAGGAGGAGGGGACAGAGAAGGGCACAGAGTGAGAAGTGCTGGATAATGGGTAAAGGGTATTGGTGTAGCTTTGCTGGAGAAAAGCCTATTGAAATTAGGGTAGAATATGGTTCATCTTCCCACTTTCTTACTGGTTGATCAGGTGGCCCCTGGGGTCACGACACAGTCCCCTACTTTAGTACCACTGGTCTGTGTAACCATGTAAGAGATTTTCAAAACAGCCTATTTTTTTTCAATCTGCATTTCACTTGACGACCTGGATGTTCTGATTATGTAAGACACTATAAGAGAGAAAATCAAAAATTTTTTGTTTGTGGAAAGCAGGGGAATTGCTGTTGGCAAAGCTAAGTGATAATGCTGAAGACGCCCTCCCTCCATTTGGCTGAAAGAACTACTTAAGCCAAAGGAAATGAAACAAGACTGCACAGGGAAGATCAGAATCTCACAACATGATGCAAAAAAGTTTTAAATAAAAAATTAGCAAAGAGACTACAACAATAGACAGACAGACAAATAGATACACATGTATAAGATTATGCATTATAACCAAATTGACTTGTCCTTAGAATGCAGGATTGGTTCAATATCAGGAAAACATAACATATTATATTAATAAAAATGATAAAATATTAGATGAATAGACGCAAAATAAAAACTTTTAACACTATTCAACATCCATTTCTGTTTTTAAAAAATAACACTAGAAAACACAGGAATGAAAATAGAAGTCAAAGTTTATACTTCCTCCATGGAAGTAAATGCTATTTAGTTAAAGGGAAATGTCCCTTCCCTCAATGTTTATGCCAGCAGATATAGAGTGATGGGAAGCAGCAAGCTGACTTGTATGGAGAAACACATTAGACAGAAGTCAGTGAGGGACAGAAAAATTAGAAGGGGAAAAAATGAGACAGGGAATTCAAAGAATAGGGAAAGTTCGCGTCCAACAAAAATCTTTTTATGATGTTCCAATGATAAGTCAAGATTTGAAAAACATTCTCGTCAGCCAAAAGTTTAATTTTGAATAGAATTATGACAGGAAACAATCATTTACTTCACATTATATCCACCTACTGTCTGTTTCAGGAGTCTGTTTAATCTTGGTCCATCCCCAGAGACTTGGTTCAGACCAGAAAATGTCAAGAGAAAACCATCCAAATCTCTAGGCTCTCCTAAAACTAGATTGCACTAGTGAAATGCTAACAATTAAAAATTACCCTACAGGTGCTGATCCACAGTAGAGTTGGCTTGCAATTACCTATGGGATCATAGACAAAACCAGTCTATTCTTGAAACAAGTTCAAATCTTTAGTTTATCCTGGAGAAGAGTAAGTGCCAGTTGAAGCAGCAGCTTTCTCATTTGAACTTAGGGTCTCCTGACTCCAGGGTTGGTGCTCTATCCACTGTACCCCCTCTCTGTCCCTGGATAAATGCTTTTGATCATGATAAAGGAGGACTTTCTATGCCTGTAGTTTTGGAGAGAAGGTGTGGTAACTATAAATAAGTGCAACATTTAGTCAAAAGCTTTCTCCAAATCTATTAAAATAATCCTTTTTTTGGTTTTTTATTGTTTATATGTTTAATTGTATTAATTGTTTTCCTGATGTTGAACCATCCTTGAATCCTGGAAATGAATTCCACTTGATCATCATGATTCACATGGATATCTTACTGTATTCTCCTTGCAAAAGTTTTAAATGCATTAGTATTCATTAGGGAAATTAGCCTATCGTTCTATTTCTCTGTTTTATCTCTTCTTGGTTGGGATATTAAAACCGTATTTGTCTCAAAGAAAGAGCTTGGTAATGTGCCTTCTGTTTCTGTTTTGTAGGATCATTTTTAAAAATAAATAATAATAGTTCTTTAAATGTTTGAAAGAATTCATCTTTAAACCCATTAGACATTTACTATTATTTTCTTTGCCAGTTCATTTACAACTTGCTCAATTTCTTTATCTGAGATTGGGTTAAGATTTCTATTTCTTATTTTGTTAGTTTCAGCATCTAATATTTTTTGCAGATACTCATCGAATTTTCCAGGCATATAATTACATTAGTAGTTTGTGATAATCCTATCTCTTTCGTGTTTTAATTCATCATGCTCATTTTTTATTTCGGTAATTTTCTTCTCTTCTTTTCTTCTTGATCGGGTTAGTTAATGGGTTATTGATTTTGTTAGTCTTAAAAACCAGCTCCTAGTTTTCTTGGATAGTTTTATAGCCTTTTATATTTAAGTTTCTCAAGTTATCCTCCAATTTCCACAATTGAGCATTTCTATTTTGTTTATTTTCTAGGCTTTTAATTGCGTACTCCAAGTTCACTGATCACCTTTATTTTGTCAATAAGATTTTTCAGACTTATGAATTTTTCTCTGACATCTCATTGCTATAACCTTCAACATAATGACTTATTGTTTCTAAGACTTATTATTCAGAATGCCGTTCCATAGTCTGTGTATCTTTTGCTCTATTGCTCACATTTCTTGTACTAATCGCTGCTTTTCACTGTTCAGTCATGTCCAACTCTCCGTGACGCCACTTTGGGGTTTTCTTGGCACAGATGCTGAAGTGTTTTGCTCTTTCCTTTTCTAGCTCATTTTATAGATGAGGAAATGGAGGTGAACAGGGCTAAGTAATTTGCCCAGGGTCACACAGCTAGGAAGTGTCAGAGGCTAGATTTGAACTTAGGAAGATGAGTCTTTCTCACTCCATGCCTGGCACTCTATCCATTGCAGCACCTAGCTGTCTTTGGATGTCTATAAAAGAATGTTCATTGTTGCCTTTTTTAAAAAGATTTTTAAGATTTATTTATGCCCGAGAATATGCTTAAGATCCATTTTAGTAAAGTGTCCTCAGGATGATGAGAAATATACATATATATTTAATAATCCCATTCAAAACTTACTATAGGTTAGGAAAGTCTAATTTTTGCAACAATACATTCAGTTCTATATTTCCCTCTTTTAATCAGCACATAGATTCTGCAGTTCAGGGATTTTGTTTTATGTGTGCTTATGCTAACCTGACCTGGGCCTCTTCCCTAGAGACACAAACACACCCTTCCCTATTACCCACTCTGTCTGCAAATCCTTAACTTCCATGTTTCTGGCTCTCTCTGTCTCTGTCTCTCTCCCTGTCTCTCTCTCTCTGTCTCTGTCTGTCTCTGTCTCTGTCTCTCTCTGTCTCTGTCTCTCTCTGTCTCTGTCTCTCTGTCTGTCTCTGTCTGTCTCTGTCTCTCTGTCTGTCTCTGTCTGTCTCTGTCTGTCTCTGTCTCTGTCTGTCTCTGTCTGTCTCTGTCTCTCTGTCTCTGTCCCTCTGTCTCTGTCTCTCTGTCTGTCTCTGTCTCTCTCTGTCTCTGTCTCTGTCTGTCTCTGTCTCTCTGTCTCTGTCTCTCTCTGTCTCTGTCTCTCTGTCTCTGTCTATCTCTGTCTCTCTCTCTTTCTCCTTCTCTCTCTCTCTCTCTCTCTCATCAGCTTGAGCTGGGAGATGTACTCCAAGAACAACAAATTGTTGAACTGAATTGATCCAGTTATTTTTTTCTGAAAATTATCTTATGGAGGGTTTATTCAATTTTCTTCTTCCTGTAACCGTTGATTTTGCTGTATTCAGGAACCTTTTCTGATCTATCTGAGTGGAGTGCATGGTACATAGAGAGCTATGTTTTAGGTTACTTCTCATTCTGCCAGCTTGGAAGGGATAACAAATTTGGAAAGAGAGGACCTGGGTTTAAAATCTGTTTGTGCTACGTACCATGGGACCGTGGGCAACAGCTGAACTAGACAGCCTCTAAGATCTTCTCCAGCTCTAAATCTATCACCCTATAAAAATATGATCCTGTGATTTTCCCAGGATTCTTGCTATTAGCTTTAAAAGTAGAGAAATTAATCCTTCCGAGATCTGGTCATGTTATTCCTGCCTCAAAAACCTACAATTGCTCCCTTTTCCTGCCCGGCATTTGAGATCCTCTACACTCTGGCACCACTTCTACCTCCGATTATTTTCCTCCACTTCCTCTATGATAAGACAAAACCCTCCCGGCAACTGAGATGCCTCCTCACTTCACCCACAGCAATCTTATCCATCTATAAAAGCCCAATTCAAATATTCCCTATTATATGCATAAAAGCCTTACCTGATAAGGTCCTTACCAATGAGCAGTCCCAGGCACTTGATAAATGCTTCTTGACCTGACTTGACCTTTGTCTTTGTATACCATGTGATACTTGGTTGGCACCTCTCTAAATACACTCATAGAGTCGTGTACATTATATTTCTATTGGGATGTATAGGTGCGAGACAACGTAGTACAGCCAACACTATGAATTCTACATCATTATATTGCAGTGGTATTGACCTTTCCTTGTCTGCACTTACTAACTAACTGCTTCTCATTGGCTCATATTTGGGCTATGTGGTAATACAGGCATCAACTGTTTCCTTCCTCTTCTCACTCTTCAACTCCTGGGTTTGAATCCTTTCTCCAACACTTGCTCTGTGCCCATGGGCAAGCCATTTAACTACTCTGTGCCCCAGTTTCTTCATCTACAAGCAAGAACAGATATTACCCATTGTGCCCACCTCAAATATGAAAATTAAATTAGATAATGTACATACGATATTTTTCCTGAACTAAAATTTCCATCCCCCCAGCATCTAACAAAGTGCTTTGCCTGCAGTAGGTGTATACTACATGTTGCTGGTATTGAATGAATAAAAGAGTGGAATAGTGTAACAGATTATGACCCTGTGTAAACATTACATGATGTCCACCCTTGATGTCCTATCTTTGCCTCCTCCAGAGCTTCACCTCATCCATTACTCCTGTCTCTTCAACCTTTCTTCCCTTTTCTATTCTACTCTTTTCTCTCAAGGGATCAAGGGATTCTCCTCCTTCTCCTTATCTATCTCAAACTTCTCCAAGTAATAGTCTCTGCTTACTGTTTCTATCATCTTCTCATCACCCACTTTTTCCTTACTACCAGTAATATGGTTCCTGTCCTCACTACTCTTTGGACATTAATAACCTCCAAATCTTCAAAGAGAATAGCCTTTTTAAGGTTTGTGGTACAGAGAAGGCATTCAGCTACAGAACAGGGTACTGAGGGGAGAGAAGAGAAAGGAAATAGTTGATACTTTTGTATTATCAATGAACCCAAGCATGAATCAATGAGAAGTAGCTGGAACAGAAGGTGAAAACAAGCAGAGGGCAGACAGTATCCATTGGTTCTGCAGGATTTATCTGTCAGTCTAGTCTTCCCAACAAATGGGAACCTAAAATGAAGCCAAGAGGAAACAGAAATGCAGAAGGATAGAGAAGTTCTCTTTGGAATACAAAGGGATCAAAGCCTTATTTCAGACTGAAGGTCTGCAGAGTCATAGAGCCTAAGAGGTGATTATTTTTTCATCATCAACCATTGAGCCAGTCATGAAGAACTGTCTAGGGAATTGGTTAGGGGAAAGGAAAGCAGGGAAAGCTGCAGATAAGAATATAGGTCAAGGTCAAAGAATGAGCAACTTCCAAGAGGGCAAAGTATAGATATATCGAGATAAAATATGAAATGGAAGAATCAGGACCTAAAATTCAAGAATAAATTTCTTTGGGACAAAGTGTCTTGTCTCAGGTTGAGAGGGAGCAGGCAGAAAGGGCTTTCCCAATCCATAACCTAAAAACAGACACAGAGTTAACCATCCCATGAATTATTGGGATGAGTATAAATTGAAGGAAATTACCTGTCTTGGTTTTGGATTCACACACTCTTTAATTGAGACTAGGCATGTATGTAGGTTCTGGACAACTGAAATGCCAAAGCCTGTCCAGCCCAAACCAAAACAAGAGGGAAGATTTGAGGAGGAGTGGGGAAGGGAAATAAAAAGTTGTCTGGACGTGTTGTAGTGAAGGTAAGATATCCAGCTGGGATTATTCAATAGACGATGGGCAGAAGACGAAGACTGGGACTATAGATATAAAGCTGAATGAATGAATTGGGGAAGGAAGAAGAGACACAGGCGCATTTAAAGGCAGTGAGCAAGAGCTGATAGGAAGAAATTTCAGTAAGAAAAAGAAAGATAATAAATGGTAAACTGGGCATGCTTTCAGAAGAAATAAGAAGAAAGGGATGAAAGCACAAGTAAAGAAGTTTGATGTTGGCCTTGGCAAGGAATAAGAGGCCAGGCCAACAAGAAATGCACGGTGACTTGGAGGTGACATGGGGTGGGTGAGATAAGGGTGCTCACCACTTTCTCGGTAATGTCACCTGATGAGGGTGGCATAGAGTACTTGAAGAAAGAAAGGGTCATTTGAGGAGACAATGACAGAGAGTCAGTCCACCATGGAAGACTAAAAGGATTTCTGTGCTTCAATATTGGCCCAGACAGGGTCAAATAACATACATTTATGGAAAAACAAGTTGCAGGACTTCATTCAACAGCCAATGGATAAGAACAGAGAAGGCAAAGTCAAGCCAGAGTTGAGAACCGGCAAGGTCCTAATGACCAACAACAAAAGCAAGTCCTTGAAGGGCAGAGGATGCTGTCCAGTTGAGCTGGTCAACTACTTGTCAAGATTAGGAGAGAAGAAATGTGAGGTCAGAGAAGGGCTGACAGACTGGAGGAATTAGGAGGGAAAGAGATTAAAGATCAAAGCAGGAGCAAAGAATATATTTGGGAAGAGAGAGGCCAAGGGAGAGATGGAAGGACAAAGAATTATGGTCAGAGAAGAGGTCAGAGTTCAAGATCCTAGGCTGGACAAGTTAAACTAAAATTCTCTCTTAGCAAATTCATACATTCCAACCCTGACTTTCCTCTTGCAATTAGGAGCTGCATTTGTAATCCACGTCTGAGTATCTCCACATGACTATCACCAACAACACAATTTCAACACACATCAATTCCCTTTCTGTCCAGTACTCTTGCCTCCATCCTACTGGGAGTCACTGCCCTTTTACTTGAATTGCTGCAAGTCCCTCTGACCTCACTGGTCTCTCTGTGTTCTCTCTCTTAGTATTATCATGTGCTCCATTTCTCTCCCAAGATCAGGAGTCCTGTTTCCAACTGCCTCTCTTTCCTCATACATAACACTACCATACTAAACATCCTAAAGCATAGATCTTGCTACGGCACTGTTGAAAAATACTCAATGGATCCCCATTGCCAGAGAATGTTCTACCACCTCTCAGTACACCATTAAGTCCTATATGATCTGGACCCAACCTCCCTTTCCAGGCATATCTCCTATGGCATTCCTACTTGTACCCTGTGTTCCAGTACAGTTGAACTCTTCATCATTCCCTGAGTTTCCCAATTTTTGCCTTTGTACATATTATTTGCTTCTCCTAGAGTATACTCCTTACTTCCATTTGGATGAATCCTACCTATCTTTCAGAGCTCAAATTAAGATCATCTCTTCCAAGAGGTCTTCTCTGACCCATCCATCTTCATGTGACATCTCCATCCTCTGAATTTTTATACATCGTGTTTGTTCTTCTCATAACCTACATCATCATCTACCCTGTATCCCAATCACTTACTGGTCCACATCTCATCAAGCTGCCCAGGTTGTTGGCCTCTAGAGATAATGCCATTGTGCCACCTTCTTTGATTCTTCCACAGTCTGTAGCAGAGTGACTTTCAAGTACTAGGCACTCAATGCATATTTGTTGATTAAAAGAACTAGTGAAGCAATGAACAAACTCAGTGTTGATAGTTATGAATTTGAGATAAAGATCTCAAATAAATGTACCTCTTAAAAGTATCACTGTTCTTCTAAAAAGCCATTAAACTTCAAAGTAACTTCTTATCACATTGCTCTTTTTAGATGTAGTACTTTTTTTTTTAAATGAATTTATTTAACTTTTTACATTCATTTTCACAAGATTTTGGGTTCCAAAATTTTCTCCCCATTTGTCCCCTCCCCCCTCCCTGATACACTGGACATTCTAATTACCCATATCACCAATCTGACCTCTCTTCTATCATCCCTCCCTTCCCTTACCCCATCTTCTCTTTTGTCCTGTAGGGCCAGATAACTTTCTATTCCCCATTACCTGTATTTCTTATTTCCTAGTACCAAGAACAATACTCAACAGTTGATCCTAAGACTTTAA
>JAQQSK010014951.1:0-10952 GCA_028658325.1 Potorous gilbertii | reverse complement strand
ATATATATATACATACATACATATATATTTAAAGCAGCTCTTTTCTGATGGCAGAGAATTGGAAGTTGAGGGCATGCCCATCAATTGAGGAATGGCTAAATAAATTGTGGTAGGCGATTGTGATGTAATACATTTTGGTATATGAAATGATGAGCAGGATGCTCTCAGAAAAATCTGGAAAGATTTGATGGGCTGATGCAAAGGGAAAAGTACTGCGTACAAAGTAACAGCAATATTTAAGAAGATCAGTTGGGAATGACTTAGCTTTTCTCAGTAATACAAAGATCCAAAACAACTCTGAAGGACTTATGATGAAAAATGTGATCAAGCCCCAGAGAAAGAATTGATAGTATCTGAATACAGATTGAAACATCCTTTTTTTGCCTTCTTTTTTTTTAAAGGGCTTTTTGTTTGTTTTTTTGGTCTATGCTTTCTTTTACAACATGACTATTATGGAAATGTTTTGTATATCTACACATGTACTACCTATATTGAATTGCTTGCCTTCTTAATGGGGGGATGGGTTGGATGAAAGGGAGGGAGAGAATTTGGAACTCAAAGTTTTAAAAATAAATGTTAAAAATTGTTTTCGTATGTATTGAGGAAAAATAAAATACTAAATAAATTAAAAACAAAAGCAGAAAAAGAAACAGAAAGGACTTCAGAAAAAGATATAAGCAGACTAACCAAGAACATTAGTGCTTCTATAGGGGAAGAAACAAATGACACCTTTAGAGGCAGAGAAGTATTCTAGGATGCAGCTAGGATGATTTGTCCAGTTTATGTGTATTACTTCTTTTGCCAGGGGTAAGGAAATTTGTATGAGAGTAAATTCCTGTGTCTAGGGAGGGGATTTTCCTAGGTATTTTCCTTGCTAATCTGTTTTAATTAAAAGTCTTGTATTTTAAATTAATGTAAACCCTGGTTGGTATGGTGAAATCAAAATATTAGTGACTGTTAGCTATGTATTTGAATGGATATTGACTCAAAGCATACTTTGAACCTGAATGAAACTTTCAATGACCCATCATTGAAGGGTAGATAGAGTACATAAGAATTCATTCATCCATTTGACAGAAAATTATTAACACCTATTATGTGTCAAATGATGTGATAGTATTTGGGAGAGGTATGTAGAAAAATGACATGTAGTGACTCTTGTCGTGGAGCTTACAATTTAGTCGGGCTTATGCATACCTCTATGCATGTGTATGTGTATGTGTGTGTGTGTATGTGTACGCCTCTCTATATATTTTATATATGTGTGCATCGTATACACTCAAAAGAGAGGCACAGAGTATTATTTGATGTTTGGCAGAAGAAAGATTCTTTCCAACTTAGAATTTTTGTGGAGGAAGAAACATTTGAGTTAGACTGTAATGTGTACATGGAGATGGCACTAGACTTGGGAGAAGGTGATGAGAAAGAAACCTTTCAAACTTAAAGGACTTTGCGAGCAAAACCCTAAATATGGGAAGTTTAGGACATGTCTGAGGAATGATGAATGGTTGCTGCTGTTCCTTCTTTTTCAAAGAGGACCATTACATAAGGGAGGGGATGCCACGACATGCAAATGAATTGGATTTAAGTGAGGGAGGGCTGTGCAGAGTCCCCAATCTAACTTTTTTCTCCAGAGCCAACTGGGTCCAGGGGCAAGATACAGATCGTGATGACTAGAGAATGCCCAGGCTGCAGTAGGGAACCTTGGCCTTTTCAAGCTAAGGTCTTTAATGAGTCTCATTTTGACTGAGAACTGCCTGTTCAGTGATTAAAGATTAATAAGAAATAAGGCAGAAAGAACAGCCTCTTTAAAAACAAAGAAACTAACCAAACCAAACCAAAACAAAACAAATAGATCTGGGAGGGGAAGACCCTCACAGTTTCCGGCAAACACATAAACAATTGCTATTTATATTCATTCTGAGCCAATCAGGGTCCAAACAATGGCCAAGTAGGGCTTAGATTGGGACCTACTATTGGCCAATTAATGAGAGCTAGAAATATTTGGGTTTAAGACTTGTCTTTTAGAGGAAAGGCAAAAAAAATTCAGAGGTTAAAAATTTACATTTCCATTGGGGTGTGATACTCTATGTGGACAGAGAAGAGGAAAGAAAAGAAAAAAGGAAAGAAGAAAGATAAAAGAAAGCCCAACTGACCAGCTCCACTTTAGGTCCCAGTGGGCAGTTCCTTTCGTACTCACAGAAGTTGCTGTTTCTCCTTCATTCTCAGAGAACCATGACATCAGAGAGGTGATGCCATGACATACAAGTGAATTGGATTTAAGTGAGGGAGGGCTAGGCACGGTCCAGTTTGTTTGGCATACACTATTCACAGTGGTGGGAATTCAAGTAGCATAAGCCTAGAACTTATCCACAGTAATCCAAACTTCTCCATTTGCTGTAACTGGTGGTTCCACATGTGGGTAGTGCGGTGGTGGCTGATGGAGCACCTATGTTAATTGTTAGGTCACAATTAGTATAAGCAACAGAGAACCAAACCATACTTTGTTACATCTCAGCTTCTGAGGCTGTATTGAGTGTACAATCATCTGCAAACAGAAATTATTACACCAATAATCCCTCCACTTCAGTCTTAACTTGTAGACTTTCCAAGATGAAGAATTTACAATTGATGCATTAGCTGATCTTGATGCTATGTTCATCCTCATTGAAGGCATTTGACAACATGGCTGAAAACATCATTCTAAAAAGAATGGGAACAAGCACACAATCTTGTTTCACTCCATTGGTGACTGGGAAAACATGAGAGTATTGTCCATTATTCAGAACCCAGGCAAGCATGCAGAACCCAGGCAAACATGTATAACCCAGGCAAACATGCAGTCATGAAATTGATTACCAGTGCTGATGAACTTCTCCGGGCCACCAAATTTTGACATAATTTCCCACAGCCCTCAGGACTAAGCACATAGCTTCTGAATTTCCTCATCGTTTTGATCAAACCAATCTTGATATTTGCAAGTGTTCTGACTTAGATGAACAAATGCAGCGGTATATACCAGATCTCTGAAAGCTGCCCACTCCTTTTCTGCTCCACTGTTAGCTCTATGTTGGCTCATCTTTCTCTCCAAGTTAGCAACAAACTGTTCTGTCTCAGACAAGAGCTCTAATTTGTTGACATTAATTTTTCACCACTTTTGTTAAGTTTGAATATTTACCTTGGAGAGGATAAGCCTATGATCAGTCCAGCACTCTGTACCACACATTGCCTTCTTTACTCTCACATCTCATCTGTCTCATTTCCTTACAATCACACATAGTCTATTAAATGCCAATGTTTGCCGTGAGGGTGCACCCACAAAGTTTTATTGCACTTAGGTAAACGGAAGACATCATTGGTGATGAGAAGGTCATGAGATACACAAGTATTCAGTAGTCAGTGACCATTACCATTTCCAATTCATTCCTAGGACTGCCTGCCAAGTCTGAGCATTAAAATCATCCAAAATTATAAGCTTGTCTTCTTTAGGCACAGCTCTTGCTGCAAAAGAACTCAGCAGGTATCACATTCAAATAGCAGCCCTGAGTGAAACAAGGCTGACAAAGAAGGCCAGCTTACTGAGGTTGGAGCTGTTTTTTCTTCAGTGACTACAGTGAAGGGAAGCACTGTGAAGCTGTTGTAGGTTTTGCAATCAAAATGAATCTAGTCAACAACATTTTATGCCTACCAGAAGAAATGAATGAGAATGTGATTGCCACTTGCAGGAAACCATCACTCCACCATTATCAGTGCCTATGTTCCTACCATGACAACCTGGATGAGGTCAAAGAAAATAAGGCTAGAATTAGGGTGGTGCCAAACTCTGGAGAAGTATTGGTCTAGGAATCGAATGGGAAAATTCTAATTCTTCCTTCTTAACCACAATAGACTTTACCAACAAGACAAAGGGTTACATAGTTTTGAATTATTTCTGGGCTACATATCCAGGACTTGGATGTTATATACCATATCTTTTAGTGACTCTTCAATATCTCAGACCTGGGTTAGAGAGAATAACATATACACAATGAAACAGTAGGAACTTGGTTATTGCTTTAGGATCTACAATCCTGCATCCCTCCCTTTCGTTGGGAGAGTCCTTCCTGACTCCAAGCCCTCTTTCCATTCCTACTAAGTAAGGCTCACACAGGCATGTGGGAGAAAGAGAAGAAGTTAGGAACTGGGATTAGGAAGAGGGGATATTGTCAGAATCTGAAAGAAGGTAGCTAGGGGATAAACTTTTCAGTTTTATCTTCCTTTAGCTACAGTTCCCTACAGATGGTTTAACATCTTTGAAATATAGGGTGGGTATTGTAGTCAAGGGTCATGGATAGTGGAGTTGTGTGAGAAGTAGTGCTTCATAATGAATAAAGATCTCTTTTTAGAGTCAAGAAGGCCTGGATTCAAATTCTGCCTCTGACAACAAACTTTGGGGAAAAGTTGGTTTGGCTCAGTGACTTGACTCAGTGACTCAGGTCACTCTAATGCTATAAGCTACAGGGCAGGTAGGGATCTGAACTGGAGTTGCAATGAGGTTTTTTGTCTTGTTTTGTTGTGTTTTGCCTTTTTTTCTCTCAG
This sequence comes from Potorous gilbertii, assembly GCA_028658325.1. NCBI lineage: Eukaryota > Metazoa > Chordata > Mammalia > Diprotodontia > Potoroidae > Potorous > Potorous gilbertii. The sequence continues at coordinate 6,374 of JAQQSK010014951.1, read as the reverse complement.
TAGCAGTTAGTGCAGTACCTGGAACATAGTAGGCACCTTATAAATGCTTGCTAATTTGATTTGAGGTAGCTAGGAAACAAACTGGATAGAGGGACAGGCTTGGAATGAGGAAAACTCATCTCTCTGAGTTCAAATCAGATCTTACACACTTACTAGTTGTGGAATCCTGGACTAGTCACTTCACCCTGTTTGCCTTAGCTTTCTCATCTGTAAAATGATTTGGAGAAAGAAATGGTTAACAACTCCAGTATCTTTGCCAAGAAAACCCCAAATAGGGTCTCAAAGAGTGGGACGTGACTGATGGATAACTAAACTTGATGTGATTCTCACACCTACAGCTAACTATGAAATCACATCTGGTTAAAAAAATAAAGATTTGGAAGGGATCTTAGAGGTCATCCCATCTGATTTTCACATTTTATAAATGAGGAAACTGAGGTTTTGAGAGGTTTTGAGAAATAAGGGGACTTTCCCAAAATCAAGCCATGAGCTTATGGCAGACTGAAAGGTGAGTCTCTTGACTCACAAATCTAGTCTTCTTTCCATTTTACAATACTGTTTCTATTATTTCATCTCCTGCAAATCCCATTGGGAAGTCAGGTGGCGGGGCAGGCAGGGAAGGAGAACAGAACCCATTCCTGAGACAGTCAGAAAGTCCCAGGGAACTTCTTCAGGTCAAGATCAGGAGCTAGCATTATCTTTTGCCCTTTGAAATCAATATCTGTTTGCTCAACCTGGTAAATAAGACTGGGGTCCCATTGCAACCAAAGGGAAGGAAAGCAAAGAGATGAAGCTAGTAGGGAACTGCATTAAAGGGCTGGGCATGGGACAGCCTCTCTCTGGAGCTGAGAAGATGAGCACAGGGCTTCCTTGGGCTTGGCTCTGATCTCTCTCTGCATTGCCTGCGAGGGCAGAATGCTGATGGGTTTGCTTTCCCAATTGTGCTTACTCAGGCAAGAAGTGTGAACTCCCCTCCTCTCTCCTCCCTGGAAAATGTTCCTGCTTGCTGAGTTTCTGTCCACGTGGACTGACATGTCTTGATATCTTTTTTTTTAAATGTAAAGCAGAGGTGTAAAGTCAATGTAAATGATTTTTCTATTTGTGAGAACAGTCATTGCTGAGCAATCCTTTTTTTCTTGTAAGGATTTAATAAGTCTTAACACTTGTGGTTCTTGTAGCCGTCCCTCTTCTTATCTGAGGAGAGACATCATGGTACCATGGAAAGTTTAGCCTTGGATTTGGCAATTAGAGGAGGAACATTCACATCCCATTTCTCCTACTTGTTAGGGAACCTGCCTTTATATCCCAGCTGAAGGCACGATACCTGTATGGCCTTGGACAAATCATTTAAACTCTCCAGGCCACAGTCTCTTTGGATCTGCAAAATGGGTTTTCCCAGATCATCTTAGAGGTCCCTTACAGTTCTAGATCTATGAATCTATACAACAGGTAGTATTGGGAAAGTTTCTAAATTTCTCTGGGTCTAAATCTCCTTTGTAAAATAAAGGGATTAGATTAGCTAATCCTGTGAAATTCAGATCTTGGGTTCTTTATTTCCTGGAGATCTCCAGCCTTTAAATAATAATCACTAACTTTATGTAGAGCTTTGGGGTTTGTAAAATACTTGCCGATACTATCTCATTTGGTTCTTACCATGACCCTGGAGGTGCTGTAGGTGATTTATTAACAATATTGTCCAGATGAAAACACTTGGGGTGAGAGAGATAAGTGACTTTCCAGGGTTCACCCAGTCAGTAAATACCTGAGACAGGATTTGAACTCAAACCTTCTTGACTTCAAGGTCCATTTTCTAAGCTGCCTGGCTACCTAAATAAAGAAAATGTGTTTCCCTGGACTTCTTTTGCTTGATTACATCTACTCCTCTGAACTCCCATGACTCATTATTTGTCTCCCTATGACTATTTTAGATTTACAAAGTATATTCCTCACAATTGCCCTTGTCTTATAGAAGTTTTGCTTTTATCCTTATTTGAGAGATAAAGTAACTGACGTCCAGAGAGAGAGTTTGTGACTTACTCACGGTCACACAGTAAGTATAAGTGGCATTCAGATCCAGGTGATTCTAAGCTTACGTCTAGCATTCTTTCCAGGGTATCTTGATCATGTTTGTCTTTTGTTACCAAAGAAGACCAGGCCAGCAGAGAAATGATGACATGACTTGCACTTGACTTTGTTTTGAGGGAGGGAGGGCTGTGCAGGTCGCCAGCCTCACTTCTCCTCCAGAGCCATCTGAATCCAGTGACCTGATGTTTCTCAGCATGACTAGAAATGGCCCAGGATGCACTGGGAGACCTTGGGCCCTATAGACCAAGGTCTTTGCAGGTACTCACTTAGCGTGAGGCAACACCCGTTCATTGAATAGGTAAGTTGCCTGGACATGGCCCTTTAATGAGGTCAAGAAAAGCAAAGACATCAGGCTGGGTGGGAACAGCCACAGTTACTGTTGATAATGACTCTAAAGCTAGGAGGGGCATCTTGGTGTGTTGTTAAGGAAGGAAGACGTTCTAATTAAGTCAGCTCAACAAATGTTTATTACGTACCGGTTAGGTTCTAGGTACTGTGCTTAGTGCCAATCTGCCTATATTCTGCCTTGATTAGACCACTTTTCCAGTGTTATGTTCAGTTTTGGATACCACATTTTAGGGAAGAGAAGTTACAGTGTGTACAGAGATGGGAGTCCCGGCCAGTGACAGAATTGGAGTCTGTGTTTTATGAAGACCAATTAAAGGGCCCAGCATTGTCTAACTTGGAAAAGAGAACACTTGGGAACATGCTATAATTGTCTTCAAATATCTGAAGTATTTGATATGTGGAAAAGGGCCTGGAATTATCCTGTATGACCTCAGAGGACAAAACAAGGCACAAAGGCTGGAAGTTAAAATAAGGCAATTTGGCCTGGATTTAAGGGGGAAAATATATTTTTTTTAAAAGTAAGAGCTGTTTAAAAGTGGAATGGGTAGCATCAGATGGAAGTAGGTTCATCTTAACTAAAAATTTTCAAACTGAGGCTGGATGGACCCTTTGCTGTGTTTAAAAAGGATTCTCATTCAGGTGATAGGTTGGATTAGATGACCCCATATCTCTTGCAACTCTGAGGTTGGTTGATTGTGTCTCTCCCTATCTGTGCATAGCTGAACTCTTTAACTAGACAGTTAATTCCTTGAGGGGAGGGGATTTGATTTTAGTTATTTGTGTAAGTCTCACAGCATCAAGCACTGTACCCTGTAAGTGTGTACTTAATAAATATTTGATGAACAAATGAATAAAAGCAGGAATGGCCAGAGGAATAAATAATCTATCTCCAGCATTTCCATTTTCCTATTTGGGGACTGAGCCACATCAGGCTGAAATAAATGTGTTTGCCATAATCCAGGCAAAGCAAACCAAAAGCCATGCAGCCCTCATCGGCCTCTTGCTCTCTAAGCAGGTTCAGAAGAAAGAGCCTATGGCTCCCATGCGTACTAAACAGTGTTACACTTTCTTCCTAGAGGGGACTCGTCCCCATGAACCTGTGTACACTGTGACCCCTGGGGTATCTGGGGCTGACAGCACCACCCTGAAGGTCCCTTGCCAAGCTTCCACACAGCTGCAAATCTTTCTCAAAATGACATTAGAAAGAACAGCCAACAGAGGTAATACATACAGTAGATCCAAATGTAAAATGCCTTCTTGTCCCCCAGATAAGTCTGTTCCTAGGACAAGCAATAGGGATTATGTGGTAATCTTATTATACAGGGTCTGCCAAGAGACCTGCCAAGGGCAAGGGAAAGGGTCATTTTTATGTACATATTAGAGACCATCTCCTCCCTGTCCTTGCTCTTCCTTTCCTGTATCCAGACTATTTTTCTTTTTCCTCTTAGGGAAAAAAAAGAACATGAATTTAGAGAAGAAAAACTCAGTGGTTATGGATTTCAGGGGTTTAGATTGCTGGGTGATTTTTGACAAGTCTTATATGACCTTACTGGTTCCCCCATTTCTATGTGTAAAATGAAATCCGATTTAATTCAACAAGCACTTATTCACAACATACTGTGCAAATCCAGAAAATGATGGTTGGGATTGGCTCATCCTTTTTAGCTCTAATATTCAGTGATTCTGTTCCTGATACTGTTTCCTTCTACCTTTGACTTTTTAAGAGATCTCTACTATTCTCCCTCCTTCTTCCACAATCTCCTAAACATTTTTACACACACACACACACATACACACACACACACACCTTCCTTTATCTATAGGATTCTCTCAGATTTCTGAATTAAATCATATACTATTGGTATTATAAGAGACCACTTAGACATGAAGTTGCCTAGCCAATCCCCAAGAGATGAAGGACTAAAGCAAGGTGGGGTTTTAGGATCTCATAGCTTGAATCTTTTTTTTTTTCCAATACAGGGTCAGAGGGAGAAAAACAAAGAGGTACAGATGAAACATATATAGTACCTGGTGGATTCTATCAGAAGACAGACAGTGTCTGGAGTCTTAGGGGATGATTCACCCAATCTATAAGGGAATCAATAGAAACTGATTCAAAGAAAAGGACTGGGAGATGGAGGCAGGAATTCACTAGAAGCAGTAAGGCAATATAGAGGATACAGCATTATCTAGGTCAGAAAGTCAGGAGGCATGGTTCCTTTTGCTGGGTTAGGAAAGGGCCTTGTATGACTCAGGGGAAATATCCTTAAATAAATTGCTTTGCCCAATAGTAGAATGAGGGTGTGAAGGATAAACATTATTCAAGATGTAATCATGGTATAGTATCCTAAGCTTAAAGAGAAAAAGATCCGTGTTGAGTATTAGATTACAGAAATGTTTATACAGATTATCTTAAGTAACCCTATAAAAACAAGAATAGTAAAATACTGTTATCCTCATTTTCACGAGTAAACTGAGGCTCAGATGTGTTAAGTATCTTGTTTAAGATTATTAATTTTTCTGAACCCTACAGCTACTTCTATTATACCAGAATGCCATTAGTTGGTAGATTGGATAGAGGGCCTGGAAATAGGTTCACATCCTGCCTCAGACACTTATTAACTCTATGACCCTGTCCAAATCACTTATCCTCTATCAGCTTCAGGTTCAACTTTAAAATGGGGATGACCCACCTCTGAGGTATGTTTCGATGACCAGGTGAGATAATATTTGTAAAGCATTTCGTACAGTGTCTGACACATAGTAAGAAATGAGTAAATGCTTTTTTCTTGCTCTATTTTCTGGAAAAAAATGCGGGGAAAGAATTTACAGAACAATGGAATAAGATTTGGGATGAAAATTTGTTGTTTTGAATTAATTGTTTTTAGAAAATAATCTTTGATGAACTTGCATAGTACAGACTCTAACCCTAGAATATTATTGCCCTACATGTCCTAGAAACACAGTAATATTTGTTGAGTCAGCATTATGGTAAATGAATGTTAGAGGCTCATACAAACTAATATTTATCCACCACTGTAAATGGTGGATATTCACTGTAAATGATTTTTGAAAGAGTTCTGGCTTTGAACGCAGCTAGGTTGAAATCCCCAATATGTAACTTCTCAATTCTGTTACACCTGTAACACTAATTCATTGTTGGTGGTGTTGTGAGCTGATTCAATCATTCTGGAGAGCAATTTCGAACTATGACCAAAGGGCTACAAAAATGTGCATACCCTTTGACCCAACAATATCACTAATAGGAGTCTATCCCAAAGAGATCATAGAAATGGGAAAATGAAGGAGTTGTGGTATATGAATGTAATGGAATATTATTGTGCTATGAGAAAATATGAACAGAAAAACTTCAGAGAAGCCTGGAAAGACTTATAAGAAGAGATGCCTAGTGAAAGGAGCACAAAGGAGAACTTGGTACACAGCAACAACCACAGTGTGTGAGGAATTTTTCTGGTAGACTTAGTACATCATTGCAAAGTATGCACTGACTTAAAAAATGCCTTCCACATCCAAGAAGGAACTATGGAATTGGATCTCAGATAGAAACAGATCTTTTTCTTTTCTATTATGTTTTGTTTTGTTTTATGGTTTCTCCCATTCATTTTAATTCTTCTATGCAACATGTATTTAATAGGAATGTACGTGTAGAACCTATATAAGATTATTTGCCATCTCAGGGAGAGAGTAGGGAGGGTGGAATACAGGGAGGAAGTGGGAAAAAAATCTAAGATATGGAAGTGATTGTTGAACATGGAAAACAAATAAAATAATTTCCTTTAAAAAAGGAGGGGGGCTGATAGGATGAAAAATGTATTTTCCAAATATTTGAATTTCTGGTAAAATTTTAGGCTGAACTATTAAAGGATAACCTAGAAAAGAAAGTGTGATTCACAAAGGTCTGGTCTTGGTTGATGAAGAAT
>JAQQSK010014950.1:0-10952 GCA_028658325.1 Potorous gilbertii | reverse complement strand
ACAGACAGACAGAGAGAGATAGAGACAGAGACAGAGAGAGAGAATATATTTGGTATGTGCCAGGCACTGTGCTAAGTCCTGGGAATTCAAATATAAGGGTGCATGACAGTCCCTGTCCTGAAGGAGTTTACCTTCTAATTCAGGAAGACAGTATGTAAAAAGGAGCTGAAAGGTAGATGAGGAAGGCTGAATGGAGTGGAGATAGCATTATGTAATAGTGGTGGGAGATTTCAAAAGCAGAGTAGCTAATAACTTCATGACTTGCCTATTTAATGAAAGTTCCATCCCTTAAAAAGACTGAGAAATCAATGAGAGAAGAGTTATTCTAAATGTTTAAAGGAACAGGAGGAATTGGTTGTTGGATGGAAATAACAAGAACTTTAGGGGGGATGCCTGCCACATCTTAACACCTATGATCGGAGAAGAAAACTGGGCATAATTCAATGAGCATCATAAATTTCATGAGGGCAGATTTCAGAGGAATTAGAGAAAGTGAAGTAGGCATTCTGCGGGTTCAGATTCTACAGGGGAAGTTAGCTCAGGAGAGAATGGAAACAAGCAGGAGTGAAATTACAAAGACACAAAGAAAAACAATTCAAAAGCAGGGGAAGAAGAAACAGTCTTATTGTGTAATAAAATTGCTATGGTTTCAGTGAGAAATGACAGAGCAGCGTATCTTTTGAGAAACATATACAGGAAGTCAAAGCAAGGACAAGTAATGGAGAATGAAAAGAAAAGTATGATAAAGTGTGAAGAATAATTTCAGGAGTAGTAAACTGCAGAATGAGATGAGGCTATTCATAAGGATAGTTCAGACCACTAAAAAGAACATTATTTTAAGTTATATTAGGGAAGAAAAGAAGTTTCAAAAAAAGGAAACAGCTGCTTGTGGTAGAAAGGATAGTGGTAACAGATGACAGGGAGAAGATGGAATTGTTCAGCTTTTAATTTGTTTCTCTTTCTCCTCTAAATGGAATAATGAACTACATAGTACTTTAAGATTTGTGATGTATTTTATAAATATCTCATTTTATCCTCACAATAACCATGGCTTGTAGGTGAACCACTTCACAGGTGAGAAAATAGAGGCAGAGAGAGGTTAAGTGACTTGCCCAGGGTCATACAGCAAAAGTCTAATGCAAGATATGAACTCAGGTCTTCCTCATTCCAAGGTCATGTCTCTATCCATGGTGTCACCTAGATGTCTAGAATATCCGAAAAAGGCAAACCAAAAATGGCTAATGGGAAGGCAAAAGCCAACATAAATACTTTTTATGGAAGATAGTAAGAGAACAACTAGCTGCTTTTCATGAATTCAAGTCACCAGACCCACAAATTACAGTGCAGGGTACTGATCAAATTGGCAAATGTGGTCGCCAAACCACAGTCAGTGATCTTGGAAGTATTGTAGAGAATCTAGTAGTATTGCAGGGCCAGAGATGGGCAAATGTCTAAATTAAAACAGTAACAACAACAACGAGTACATCTTGAGTACTATATCTCAATTGAATTTGACTTTGATTCATGGAAAAATGCTAGGATGGATTATAAAGGGGATGGTTAGTCAGCCTCTTTAAAAGGGATCAGTAATCGCCATGAGCTAGTAAGATTTCATCAAAAACAAACAAATTATGTCAAACTAACCATGTTTCTTTTGTTGATGAGGATTGCTAAACTTGATCATGGAACATGATCTATAGCACTAAATGTAAGAGCTGAAAGGTCTTCAGAAGATGAGTCCAACCCATTCCTAATTAGGAATTCATTTTACAACATTCCCAAGTGGTAGTTGTTCAACCTCTTCTTCAATGAAGAGGGAGAGGAAACCCACACTTCCCTATGGCAGTTGATTTCACTTCTAAACCTCTCCGATTGCTACAAAAATTCTTCCCTGTATAAAAAGTAAGCATTCTTCTCTATAACTTGCACCTATTACTATTAATTGTGACCCTGGGACCAAAGAAAGACCACCAATTCCCTCTTCCATATGACTGCCCTTCAAATATTTAAGGATAGTTATTACTCACAAATACCTGCACAGTATGGTTTGGTTTTGTTTTTTACCAGTGTAACCCCTCTCCTCTATTGTTGGGTTAGGGGTGGGATGAGGAAGTCTTGTTCTGCATGATGAATATGTAGAGGCACCTAACTTCTAATAGTGGATGAATGCTGAGTACAATATTTCTTGTACCATATAAGGGACTTGAGTTGGTCCCTCCCACTCTTGAGAGAAAAACATGTGGTTTCACTCTTTCAGAGATACATATGGAAAGAGAAACTATGGATGTGTAGAGGAGGCTATGGAGGCCTTAATATGTGGCTGATCAACAGCTTCTTTCTCTTAAAGCTATTTTCTCCCAAAGTAATTGGGTAGAACAGTGAATAGAATTCTGGACTTGGAACCAGGAAGACTTCAGTTCAAATCTGGCCTCAGATTTACTAGCTGTGTGACTCTAGGCAAATCATTTAACTTCTATTTGTGTCAGTTTGCTCATCTGTAAAATGAAGATATATGTACCTACTTGCAGGTTATTGTGAGGGTCAAATGAGTAATATTTGTAAAACAGTACAGCACTTAGCATTAGTTAGTATGTTGAGTGTTTTTTCCTTCTCTCTTTCCCTTTCCTCATCCCTTTCTCACACTGCTGAGACACTATTATCTCACTCCTAGGTGGAAAGCTCGCTTACACTTGCATATGTTCTAGTATAGCCTAATCTATAGAATTGCTTTAATTTTTAATTTGTTTTGCTTGGCTAAATGAGCTTACTCCCTTTTCACTATTTATGACTTTTTTTTGTTTTCTTTTTGGTGTGTGTGTGTGTGTGTGTGTGTGTGTGTGTGTGTGTGTGTGTCTGTAGTGTAACCAGCACTGAGTGGGAATGATTTCAGTTAGTGAAAATTAAGGGCTAACTTCTCCCATGAAAGCAAATACAGAAGAATATTTCCTTCTAATTGTCTAAACATAGTACCGCAAGAACAGATATTTCTGAATGGGGAAGATGCATATAATTCTAACCTGATACCCTTCTTAAAAATTTAAGGAAAAGCATCCAGCCTGAGAGCACTTCTAAGGTTTGATTGCACCTTTTCACTTCCTTCCCCTGCCTCCTACCCCTGCCAGTTAAGATGCTGGCAGTGCAGACATTGCCCTTCACCCTCCTCTTCTCCACAGAGACACTCATGACATTCATTAGCCACATCTATACATTTAGACAATGTATGTGAACATGCATATCTTGCACTAGACTAAGCATCTTCAGATTGTATCAATCAATTCTTACATTGTAAGTTCTCTGGTTCCCTCACCATTCTGGCTTCCCTCTTCTGTATCTTCTACAGCTTCCATTTCCTAAATGATATTACCAGAACTGCACACAGTACTCCAGCTATGTCTTAACCCAGGCAGACTAGTAAAAGAAAACGTATTTCACTCTCACTATGCCTTTCAATGTAGACTAGAATTATATTAGCTCTTTTGCCTGTCACATCATTATTGTCCCCTATTTAATTCATAGGCCACTAAAATTCACATTTTTCCACAAAAATGTTTACCTTTTTATGCTTCTCTAATTCTATATTTTTGACATTGTTTTTTTTAACCAAAGCATAGAAATTTAAATTTATGTCTATTGAACTAAATCTAATTTCATTCAACCCATCATTCTAACCTATTGATATCTTTTAGGATCCAAACTATAACATCCAAAGTATTCACTGTCCCTCTATCCTTTATGTCATTTGTAAATCTGACAAGCATATCACATACGCCTGCTTCTTCACTGATAAAAAAAAATGTTGAAGAGCATAGAGCTCAGAGTAAGAAGAAAGGCATTTAGATACTATGTCTTCTCCGCAAAAACTGTCTTTCAAAAAGGTCATTTTCACTGCTGACAAATTTACATGTTGGAGATCTGGCACAACTTCTGCCTTTTTTTTTTCTACTACTTCGTTTAAATCTTTAGGGACATCATGTTCTTTGGTCACTTTCAAATAAAGCTGCTTTTCTGTTGGTCCCAAATCCCTTGTAATTTCATCTGTATTAAACTTTAGCTAATTTGTTAAATAAAGATGGACAGATGTTTTTAGCAAGTAAAGCATGTTACGTTGGTGTTGGAGGTAGTGTTCAATGCTTTCAGAAGTTTATAGAAGGAAGGAATATAATTGAATAAGAAACTCCAAATAATGATGGACAACAGATAATCTTAATTAAAATGGCCATTAAGCATACCTAATACAGTCCAAATCAATTACTCTTTTTAAAAGTGTATTAAACTGTTGACTAAAAATGAATAATAATAAAAAAGAGCTTGGTGCCCAGGGCAGATCTATAGAGTCTTCCAATAGAAACCTCCCCCCAAATTTACTTTAAGTCAACAATGACTACTCTTTGAGTCCAATCATTCAATATGTCCGTTTTCCAAATAAATGGACTATTTTTGTCCCTCTATCATTGTATCTTGTCCATAAATATAACATGAGACATTTATCGAATACTTTCATAAAAATCACACTGACAAATTGATTACATTAATCTGATCTACTAGTCTGTTTATACTATTTTTTTGAAAAAAGACAAATATATTTTACTCATATTTTTTAGGATTTGATTTAAAGAAAAACATTCTATACTTGGTTGATAAGATACAGGAATAATGGCTAAAATGATAATCTAGCTCTCTTTGAGCCCTAAATCTATCACCTTATTCCCGAAAAAAAAAACACTAATAATTAGAGCTGTCCAAAAGTAGAATGGATTATCTCAGGAAGTAGTGAGTTTCCCTTCATTAAAGGCCTTCAAACAAAGTCTATATGATTGATCATTGGGTGTGTTATAGAGGGTATTCTTCAGGTTCAGATTGAACTACTTCCAGCTCTGAGATTTTGTGTTTCTATAATTCTATGAATGAATGAATGAATGAATTTGATTTATTTTTCTCTTTTTATGTGGGTATTTTTAAAAAGTTTTAATGATGCTTTTTACATTGCAAATATTGAGTGAGATATTTCATGTAATAAAATAAAAATTAAGTAAATTAATACTAATAATTCAGTGACCTCATCTGAAAGTGAAACTCTACATTTCACATTGTACCACACCCCACTTCTCTACTTTTAATTTTTAAAAAAATAGAGAAATCTATTTTTGTCTCCCTCCCACACCCACTCCACTGAGGGGGTAAAAAAAGAGGAAAGAAAAACAAATTCCTTGAAACAAATATACATAGTCAAGCAAAAAACAAAGTTTCCTTATTGGACATTTACAGAAATATATCTCATTTTGTACCCTAAACCTGTCAAATCTCTGTCAAGTGGCAGATAATATATTCATTATCATGTCTCTGGAATCATGAAAGGTCATTGGATTACTAACAGTTCTTATAGCTTTCAAAGATGTTTGTTTACAGTGTTGTTATATAAATTATATTCTTGGCTTTGCTCATTTCATTCTTTATCATTATAGTCTTGAAAATTGATCATTTTTTATAATATTGATAATTTTTTTTGGTCTTTTTACTTTATTCTACATCGATTCATTTAAGTCTTTCCATGATTTTTTAAAATAATCTATTTTTTTAACACCTGAATAATATTCTGTCACATTCATATGCCAAACCTTAATGAACTATTCCCCAATTCAGGGGCATCCTTAAGTTTCCAGTTTCTTTTCGTTTTTGACACCACAAAAAGAACTATGATGAATATTTGTGTACATATGGAACAATTTTCTGTTTTTGTTTTTTGTGGAATTTTTCTCTCTTTGGGCTATAGGTCTGACAGTAGTAGAGTTGGGTCAAAGAATATATACTGTTTAATGCTTTTTGTGTTTAATTCCAAAAAATTTCCCAGAATGGCTGCACCCATTCATTGGTCTAGCAACAGCATATCAATGTGCCTTCTTCCCTACAGTATTCTACTTCCCCACCACACTGCAAGAACTATGGGCATAGATGACTGGGGAACCTGATCTCTGAGTCCTGGCTCCTGCTTCTTCTGTGACCCTATGCAGTCATTCAATCTACTTTCCAACCAGTAGGTAAGTGACAATTGTGAGATAGTGGAATAAACACAAGTTTCGCTTCAGATCCTTCCCAGAGAGCCCTGTGTTGGTCTGGGATGTATACCACCTTACTACTGCCCTTTTTGCTCCTGACTGACCAAAGATTTCTAGAACTTCCCAGAAATCCTTAGTCATCTCTTATCCAGGTCCACCTACCTCCAAACTTCTATGCTCAGACACTTTCTCAAAGATCCCTGCATTAATAATAATCCATGTTATCTTCCTCTTAGATTTTCCATTCTGGGGCTTTTCCAGTGAACCCTGAGTCAGACAGGGATCCAAGTTCTCAAGGGCCTTTATAATTGCCCCAATCTAGGTCTCTGGCCTCCTATAGTTACCCTGTTACTTGTCCTTTGTTCTCAAAGAAGACCATGACATCAAGAAGGTGATATTGTGACTTGCAAGTGGATTGGATTTATGTGAGGCAGAGTAATGCAGATTCACCAGCCTTACTTTCTCCTCTGGAGCCATCTGGGTCCAGTGGCAAGATAAAGATCAGGATGACTGGAGATGGCTCCAGAAACAGTGGGAGATCTTGGCCTTTTTAAGCTAAGGTCTTTCCCAGGCAATACCCATTCAGTGATTAATGCTTCCTGATCAGCCTCATGACTCATTACCATTTTCTGCCTGTAAACCAGACTTCCTTGAGTCATTCATAGATCTGTTTCTGTCTGCATACCTCCACCTGCCTCTGCCTACTTTGAGGTGGGCCTCCACAGGCCTCATATCACCACTTGCTGTGAGATTGGATCTTACAGGAAGACCTAATCACTTGTCTCCCTCACTAGAACCTCTCTCCAGACACCAAATCTAAGTCAACTGCAAGTCATGTCATCATCTTGATGTCATGATCTTCTTTGAGAATGAAGGACAAACACACCTTGACTTGGACAAATTCCTCAATGGTTAATATATCCTCATTCCCTCACATTTTCCCCATTCCAGTGATTCTGAACACCCAGCTGCTGAAGAGCAAACTCTATTCCCTGCTTCTCTCTCCATTATTTCACCATCCTCCCAAAATGTTCCACTCCAAATCCACCCACCATTCCCCTCCTCAAGTGTTTTCTGGAATGCCTGAGCAATAATGAACAAACTTGCTTTCATCTTGAATTTTTTTCCTTTCTTCTTCTATTTCTTGGTATTCACTGAAATTCCTTATGACATTGTATCCTTGGCCCCCCTTTCCAGGACTTGGCTCAATTTTTCTTGAACCTCAATTCACCCCCATCCTCCCAATTCACTGATTGTGCTAGGGGAACTGTAATACTCCGTGTTTCCAGTATCCACTTTCAAACTTCTTTTTAATCATCACTTATTACCCTCTCTTCCTTTGAGTTTCAAGACTCAGTTCACATCTCCCCTTCTGCAAGAGTCCTTGCCTTCCCACTGAGATTGCCTTCCCTGACCCTATATACATCATTCATATACTAACTTGTTTGCATGTTGATGCTCCCATTAGAATGTGACGTTCGTTAGGGCAGGGATCATGTTTTTGCCCTTCTTAGTATCACCAGTACTTAGTACAGTGCTTGACACAGAGTAAATATTTAATAAATGCTTGTAGATTGACTTATTCAACCCCTACTGTGCTAGGTTGAGACTGCAAAGAGAAAAATAAACAAAAATTCTTTGCCATCAAAAAACTTGTTCTCTATTCAGTAATGCAACAAGCACACACACAAGTCAGTATAAAATGTGCAATAATGATGATAGCTGACATGTACATGGTACTTACTATGTGCTGGGCACGGTATTAAGTACTTTACAATTATTATTCCATTTGATTCTCACAATAACCCTGGGAGGAAGGTACTATTATCATGCCCATTTTACACATGAAGAAACTGAGGGAGACAAAGATTAAGTGACTCGCCCAAAGTCACACATCTAATTAACATCTGAACCTAGATTTTAACTCAGATCTACCTGACTCCAGGCCCAGTTCTTTGCCTACTGTACCACCTAACCACTCCATAAATAATGCCTTTGCAGAAAGGTATTCAAAAAGTTTTAAAAGGTGTTGGGAATTCTAAGAGGCAAAGGTAAGGAGGGAATAAACTCTAGCATGATAAACAGCCTGCACAGAGGAATTAAGAGAGGAGATAACATGGCATGTACAGGGAACAGAAAGTAGGTCAGTTTGTCTGGTACATTACAGTGTGTTCCAGTGAGTAATGTGAAATCTAGAATAACAGAGAGAATATTTGTTAAGTGCTTGCTATGGGCCAGGTATCATCAATTTGGGAATATTTGAACAAGTTGTAATGTGTGAATGGGACAGAATACTAAACGGCATAAGAAATGATGAAAAGGATAGTTTTTTAAAAGTGGGAAGATTTGTATGAACAGATGAAAAGTGAAGTGAACAGAACCAGAAGGATATATACAATAACAATAATGTAAAGATAATCAACTGTGAGAGACTCAGGAACGCTGATCAGCTCAATGATCCTCCACAATTCTGAAGGACTCATGATGAAACACGTTACACAGCTCCATATAGAGAGCTGATGGATCAAAAAGCAGCTGAAGCATATTATTTCTTTCTTTTGGAGGGGTAGAAGGTAGAATGAAGAGGACATGCTAATGCCAGAATTTGTTTTATGTAATATAATATAGGAAATGATGATGTGATATATATGGTTATAGACATATATGTATATATGTATTGTGTACTATGTATACATCCTATTGAATCATATTACATCATATCATATCATATCATATTATATTATAGGGCAACTTGGTGGCACAGTGAATAGACAGGCCTAGAATCAGTTGAGATCAAGCCCCAGGCACTTAGTAGCTGTATGGCCCTAGGCAAGTCACTTCACCCTGTTTGTTTCAGTTCCTTATCTACAAAATAAATTAGAGAAGGGAACGGCAAATCACTCCAAAATCTTTGCCACAAAGACCCCAAATGGGATCACAAAGAGTCAGACCTGATTGAAAAACACTGAGCAAGAACATGTTATATTATGTTATGTTATGTTATGTTATGTTGTGTTATGTTATGTTGTATTGCATTATGTTATGTTGTGTTATGTATTGTATTACATTGCATTGCATTATATTAGTAATGTTTTGTTTTCATTTAGATTTGTTTGCTACATTGTTACACTACATTTGTAAGGCATTACATTTTACATTACATTGTACTTGTAATATGTTTTATTTTTCTTGCCTTCCCAATAAATGTGGGGAAAGAGAATTAGTAACTGAAAATTATATTAAAAAAAAGAAGCAAACAAAAAACCCCTATATGACCAGAATTTTGCTGAGTGCTGGAGATATAAATACAAGAAAAGGAGATATTCTACTTTCAAGAAACTTGAAATTTACTAGAACATAGAATATAAAGGGGAGCCCTTTAAAACTACATCCAAGCACTACCTTCAATATGAAGTTTTTCTTAATTCCTGTCTCCCCTTCCCTCCTAAACTATCTTCTATTTGCTTTAATTTATTTCATATATTCTCATATGAGCACATCTACTTTTTCCAGATGGTATATAAGCTCCCTGAAAACGAGAACAATTTAATTTATACCTCTGTATCACCAGCAGCTAGGACAGTGTCATACACATAACACAATATTTGTTGATCAATAAATTAAACAACTGATTAATTGATAGAGAGGCGATGTGATGAATTGGAACAAGCACTGGACTTAGACTTGAGAGAAGTGGTTTTGAATCTAGGTGGTAATTATTCCTAGCAACCATGGACAAGTCATTTCACCTTTCTGAGTTTCACTTTCTTCATCTAGAAAACGGTGATAATTCCTATCCACCTCTCTTACGGGTCTGTTGTAAGAAAAGTACTTTGCAAAATTTAAAATGCACTAGAAATGTGAGTTATTATTATTAGAGATCCGTGATTTCCTGACTATGGTTCCCTTGCATAGACTTAGTCTAGGTCCATGTTGTTGAGGAAATATGGGATTTGTTCCACCATTTCCATCCTTTGGGATTCATTGGAGATTTGGAATTTCAAGGAGTTTGGGGAGCAAGGGATTATTGTTCTCTTACCTTTTCCAACTCAATCTCAGGGTCAGGTTGGATTTCTACACACACACCCTTGTTCTTAAGTACTTGAACTTCTGGCTCTTTCTCACACCCAGTGTTGAGTGGGGCTACCTTCTTTCCTATTGGCTGGCAAGAAGCCTTTCTCCTTCAGCCCATCTGTAATATATATGGAAGTAAAGGCAAAGAGATGGATTTCACAAAACTTAATCAGAGTCTTTAGTGAATCAACAGGGGCTGAGGAAGGGGTGGGGGACTTTAGGGGTGTGGGAAGAGAGTGGGCAGGTTTCCAGCTCCATCACATATGGCAATGGTTTCCTCGAAAACTGAATACGGTATTTGTTTCTTTCAGTGACATAGTTCAGAATAGCACTGAAGCCAAATTTCTAATATAGGAACCTTAAACCCAGCTTTCAGATCTTCTCAGCTTCTCCTGATTGTTCCTTTCTCAGTTCCTAATGTTCCCTCCCCCATCCCACTCTTGCCTGGCCCTGCCTCCCCCTCCTCATTTTTGAAGAATCTCTGTGCCTTGTTGAAAGCTTGGGAGGTATGAGAAGAATGTTTTGATTTAATACAGTTCTGCCTGCACTTTCCTTTCACAAATCAATTAATTTCTCCACATTCTGACAATGTAAGACTGAAGGGGAGAGTGGAGGGGGAGCAATACTGGGTGGTGAAGGGATGGGGTATGGAGAGGTGAGCAGAGTGCAGGCACAGAGTTTCCTGCTGCGATTTAGAGGGGGAAAGACAAATTACCTTTTTGCTTAGTGTTGAGAGAAGAGGGGTGGAAGGGAATACAGTATCTGAAATTAACACACAACAGCATAAATTGGGGAGCATTGGGCTTCAATCAGAAAGTTAAAAAA
>JAQQSK010014949.1:0-10952 GCA_028658325.1 Potorous gilbertii | reverse complement strand
CAGATCATGTATCCTTCCCTCTGCTCCAGGCATACCCCTCTGTTGAGTGTATTCGTCCCTTGCTTACTCATAATCTGACAGACCTTGGGGGTGGAAGAGACTAAATGGGAAGGGAAGAAGGAAAGATAATCCTCTCTATATCTCAGTTCCCTCTGTACCCCTGGAAGGTAAAAATGGAGTAGCACTGCTTAGAACTAGGACTCCAACTCCTTGAATTTGGCCAGTTCTGAAGAAGTTGGGCCAATTGGGTCAATTGTGCCATAGCCCTGGGTCCTTGTTGAGTTTGTGAAGGAGGGTTCCTAATTACTAAGAGATCTGGTCAGGGATTTATAGTTTAGGACAAGAAGGACAATCCCAGGTAAGACCTTCCCCAGGCTATTTCTCAGTTCCTAAATACCCCAAGGCTGTCCTGAGAAGGGCCTGACTTCTGGTGCTTTCTATCACTACTGGCCTCTGATGACTGGCCATCTACTTTCCCCTCCAATAACCAGGAGGATTATGATAAGACATATTCCAAAGGCCCTGTTGAGTTGAAGGTTGCTTATCCAATAGAGTATTTGTGGAAGATTTTTAATTTTTCTAGGAAATGCCCATAATCTAATTTTATTCTTATGCCCCAGGCATTATTATGCCATTGTGTAGCTAGAATGTCTGTTGGGCCTCAGACCTACATGTCTTACTCCAAGTCCTCATATGTTATATCCACTTTGTATTGGTTTCACCTAGATTCACAAACACATGCCTCCTCCAGACAATCAGATTTTCCAGAGCCTGGCAGTGGAGGGAAGGTGGAGAGATGAGTCTGATGTGGGGTTAATGTCCCCTAAATTAATTGCTTGTCTGTATTTCATTCCTAGGGCAATGGGGAATTCCAACCATCAGCTTGGCAGGAGTGTTAGGCATCATTCCTGTGATGATCTCCTCCATCGTGGAATCAGTTGGGGATTATCATGCCTCTGCCCGGCTCATAGGAGCCCCACCCCCTCCAAAACATGCCATCAATCGGGGTATTTTCATTGAGGGAATTGGCTGCCTCCTAGCAGGAGCATGGGGGACTGGGACTGGGACCACCTCCTATAGTGAGAATATTGATGTCCTGGGCATCACCAAGGTAAGGTCATTGGGGTTGCCACATAAGTCAGTGTTTGACCAACTAAACCAAAGTTCTGACACAGAAAGCAGTTGATTCTTACTGATGAATCATAGGATTACAGATTTTACACACTCAGGTTAACCTTAGAGGCCATCTAATCCAATCTTCTCATTTGAAAGACAGGTACACTGAGAGCCAAAGAGGAGGGAAAGGGACAAGAATGCATTACGTGCGTACTATGTGCCAGGCATTATGTTATCCACTTTACAAATATTATTTTATTTGACCTTTACAACAACCCTGGGAGATAAATACTCTTATCATCCCTATTTTACAGTTGAGGAAACTGAGGTAGACAGTGGTTAAGTGACAACCAGGGTCACATAGCTAGTAAGTGTCTGAGGCCAGAGTTGACTTCAGCTCTTCTTGACTTCAGGCCCAACACACTATCCATTGTGTCATCTAGCAGCGTCTGAGATTAGGGGATGTGCCCAAGGTTGAACAGGTTAAGGGGAACATTTGTTGTGGTTGTTGCTCAGTGATTTTTCAGGTATGTTTGACTCTTTGGCGTTTTCTTGGCATCTCCTTCTCCAGCTCATTTGACAGATGAGTAAACTGGGGCAAACAAGTGAGTTGCTTGAGGTCACATAGCTAGTAAGTGCCTGAGGCTGGATTTGAACTCAGGTCGTCCTGACTCCAGGCCCTAGTGTTTTATGCAATGCCCACACTAAGGGACAGCACCATGATTCAAATCTTGGCTTTTTTACTTCAAATTAAATGCTCTTTCCACTATAGCATGTTACCTCCTATCACTTTATGGTCTTTAAAAAAAATGTTTTGATTTTGGTCACCATACTAGTGACTCATTGCAGCCCATTTGAAGGAGAAAGAAAGAGAAGATGACCAGGTGGTCTCAGTGTTATCCAGAATGAATGTATGCAATTCCTAAATCCCAGATGAATAAAGAAGAACAGATGACTCTGTCAGGATCAGGCAGCTAGCATTTATTAAACCCCTACTATATGCCAAACACTGTACCAAACTTTGGGAACATAAATATTAGTAGAGAGAAAGATACCCTTAAAGGACCTTACATCCTAATGGACAGGACAGCACATATAAAGAAACTGTGAAGGGGTAGGGAGACATAGGCACCAGAGGAGAGATGGTAGAGAAATCTTGAGTGTGGAGTGGAAAACAATGAAATACTGTTGACTTGGGATCTGAGCCATGCAAATCAGAGGGGGAGGGTACTGCCAATATGCTGGGGCATCATGGAGGGAAGTCCTGAGTATGGGCTGAGGGGAATGATAACCTTCATTGGCTAATGGAGATCTAAAATTCTATCATTAGCAGGAAACTAGTATGATTGTAAATACTGACAACAGGTCTATTGTTTAATGTAGCATCTATGAACTCCAGAGTGAATTGGGTTTAAAGCTTGGCCTTTGAGCAATAAATCTAGGGAGTAAACCCAAAGGAAAAAGGGCAGCTTCTAGCCATGAAAGTGTAGCTCCCCTGGTAGAGCACCCCAGGCAAGGATGGAGAGGAGAGGATTGGAGCTGCTACTCAATCAGAGGTTGTTTATCCTTGGTTCTGGAAGAGGACCATTACATCAAGATGATGACATGACTTGCAGTTGACTTTGATTTGAGTGAGGGAGGGCTGATATACGGTTCCCTTTTCTCTTTCTTTGATATCGTGGGAGTATAGACTCAGGAGTGGTAATACTGAGTCAAAGGGTATACACATAGTTCTTAATCTCATGTTCTCTAATCTCTAGAAATTTACCACTTCAACAGTCTCTATCTCTGTCTCTTTCTCTGTGTATATGTGTGTGTGTGTGCATGTTTGTGTGTCTCTCTCGTTTTGTCTCTGTCACTTTCTCTTTCTGTCTCTACCTCTGTCTCTGTACCTTTCTCTATATGCGTCTCTCTATGTCTCCCTCTGTCTCTTTTTTTCTTAATGTCTATCTCTCTTTCAGTCTGCCTGTGTCCTTGTGTGTAGGTCTCTCTGTCTCTGTTTCTTTCTCTGTTTCTGTCTTTCTCCTTCTGTCTCTGTTTCTCTCTGTTTCTCTTTCTCTGTCTCTCTCCTTCTGTCTCTGTCTGTTTGTGCTTGAAGACGATGTTGTAGGGAACAGCTACCACACTCTTTGACTGGTCTCTGCCCTTGAAAATCTTAGCACAACATAGAACATGAGTGTACAAATGAATCCTCAGTTTTTGCCCTTGAGGAGCTTATGGTCTAATTGGAAAGACTTGTTAGATAGCTAGACCAATAGGAAGTATGGATGTAGACACAGGCATAGGCATAGATATAGTTACAAACATATAAAGAAATATAGATAGATATAGATACATTCTTCCGCAAATGTAATATACTAGAAAACCCTTTCAAACCTGTGTTTGAAGAAATTTAACATCTTGTAGTTAACAGTATGCATATATTATGAGAGAACGTGGAGCACAGGACCAATCCTAGGGAGATCAATTAACCCAGGCAGCCTTTTTAATGTGGTGCCAATCACTGAACAAGTATTCATTAGGTACATGTTATGTGCCAGGTATTGTGCTAGGCACTAGGGATATATTCTCAAAGACAGAAACAGTCTTTATTCACAGATGACACAGAGTAAAGATACAAATGGACAGGGAATTGGAACTCAGAGATTACTCCAGCATCCTTTCCAATTCTCTTCCTTGGAGGCAGAACAGGCTGGTGATTTAAGCTTATGTCTGCTTCATTTCCATGTTGCTTTAGTAGAGTTGTTCTAGTAGAAAGACCAATCCCATCCCACCCCAACAGAAGCCCTTTGGGTGTTGTGTATCCTCACAGGTTAGCTGATCTTAAGTTCTCCTGTTTCTCACCTTTCCCTTTGACTGTAGGTGGGGAGCAGGAGGGTCATCATTTTTGCTGGCTGTGTGCTGCTCCTGATGGGTGTCTTTGGGAAGATTGGGGCTGCATTTGCCACCATTCCAAGCCCTATCATTGGGGGTATGTTGCTAGTAACATTTGGATTCATCACAGCAGCGGGAATTTCTAATCTACAGGTAAAGAAAGGCATCTTTTCTATTCAATTCAACATTTCTTAGCAAGGCACTTAGTCCTGACCGTAAGACAATCTACTTTTAAAGAATTACAGGAACATTTTGCCTCTTGAAATACATTTTTTGGAATGTGGATTAAGAAACTATAGGAAGTTCTCCTGACTCTGGAAACCACAGTGCCCCACCTCTCAAGTGACAGTGGTCAAATTTGGAATTTTCCTGTGGGGGAAAAGTGGCTTAGATTAAACAAAACAAAAAGAATGGTAAAATAAATACTGACTTTTCACTGTCTCCAGACAGTCAACTGCTAATATCCCCATGAAGATTAACTGAATGATTATGCTTCCAGAGTACCCAAGCAAGAACTTGGTGATGGCATGATAAAAATGCTCTCCACCCCTACCCCCTTTTCTACCCCATCCTGTGTTTAGTTATTCCACTTGGCTTCTAATTTGCAGAGAGGGAGGTACCTGATTTTCCCAGGGTCTCCCCTCTCCCCTCTCCATCCCAAGTAATTGCTCCCAGTTTTGAGGAGGAGACTCTTCCTTGATGGTAAGAGGAGTGTATTCCTTCTCCCTGCAGTATGTGGACATGAACTCTTCCAGGAACCTCGTTGTCTTTGGCTTCTCCATGTACTGTGGGCTGACCATTCCTTACTGGGTGAACAACAATCCAGAACAAATCCAGACAGGTGAGGATCTACTGAGTCCATAGATGACCAGGATTCTTTCTCCCTAATATTTTAACCTGGTGGGAGTGGTGAGGATCAGTGCTCAGAGAGCGTTGTGTTATTGGACCCTACCCTGTGGAATCCTTTGTCTCATTCTTGTCCTCTTGTGTCCACTGTAGGAATTATCCAGTTGGATCAAGTCATCCAGGTTCTGCTTACCACAAGCATGTTTGTAGGTGGATTCATGGCCTTTGTACTTGACAACACTATTCCAGGTAATGTTGTCTTATCACCACTTCTGTCTAACAGCATGTCTGGAAAACTTGTCAGCAGATAGATTCTTCTTCTTGTTTGTCCTTTGTTCTCCAAGAGGACCATGACATCAGGAAGGAGATGTCTTGACTTGCAAATGAATTGAATTTAAGTGAGGGAAGGCTGTGCAAAGTCACCAGCCTCACATTCTCCTCCGGAGCCATGGGTCCAGACATAGATCAGGAAAACTGGTCATGACCCTAGATGAAGTGAGAGGCTTGGACCTTTTTAAGTTAAGGTCTTTCCCAGGTCTAAGTTTGTCTGAGAAAATGCCCATTCAATGATTAAGGCTAGGTAAAAAATGACCTCTTTTACCTAGTCAAAAAAAAATCAATCTGGGAGGTGAAGACCCTTAGAGTTTCTGGTCAAAACAAATAATTGTTAATTACACTCACTCTTGGCCTTGAGAATCCAAACAGTGACCAAGTAAGGCTTGGACTGGGACCTATTGTTGGCCAGTCATTGAGAGCCAGAATGATTTGAGTTTAAGGCAGACAAAGGAAATCTAATCTGTAGATCCCAAGATATATTGCTGTTTCAGCAGAGTACCCACAGGTAAGGGTATGATTCCCTATGCAGTTGAAAGGAGGGAGATGATCCTCAGAGGATAGGTATACACCCACAGGACCCCCATCCTGGTCTCCATTACCCATAGTCAGCAAACATCAACTCAAGCTTGTGCTATGTATTGAGGGAAGAAGAGGTAGAAATGAAGAGAAAAGACACATGCCACCAGGTGTATAAAAATTGTACTACCTAGCTAAGGAAATGACTCACATATAGTTGATAAAATACGCACCCACCTACCTTCTCAGGACGAACCAAGAATGTATGTGCTGAAGGGGTACAAAGATAGGAATGTATGATCCAATCCAGTCAGTTGCTTTTGGCTTCCTGGACAATTTTGTGGTGGGAAGAGAGCTAAATTATGTGGCACAGAGCAAGAAAGAAGCTACAGGAAGCAAGAGGAAGAGTGTATACAGAAGCACAGAGTGGTGAAATAGCTGGTTTGCTATAGAAGCAACAGAGAATGAGCTCTAGTCCCATCCCTGTCATTAGCTAGGAGGGCAACCTTGGAAAAGTAACTGCCTTTCTTTGAGTCTTGATTTTCCCATTTGTGTGAAGTGAAGGGGTCAGGCCAAATTGTCTTTAAAGTATTTTCCAGTTCTAGACATCTGTGTTTCCAAGCAACTCTTAGTACCCCTGAAAGTCATAAGATCATAGTTCTAGAACTGCAAGGGTCTTCATCTAGTTCAGCCCCATCATCTTGCAGAATAGGAAACAGAGGCCATCTAGTGCATCTTCTTTACAGGGCTCTCCCACCTGGATCTATCCCAAAGAATGGAATTCCATACCATTACCAAAAATGCTACAACTTCATAGGGCTTGGCCTACTCTTGACTACTTATTCTCTCTTGTTAGGAAGTCAGGAAGAAAGAGGACTCATAACATGGAACCAAATATATGAGGAGTCAGAGGACACCCTGAAGGTCTCAGAGGTCTACAACCTCCCTTTTGGGATTGGCACCAGATTCTGTGCTGCTTCTTGGCTGTGGCATATCCCCTTTTGGCCCAAGCCAGAACGTGGAGGAAAAGTAATGAGAAGGGAGCGTGGCCTTAATGAGAATGATCAGATTTCAATGGAAGTGACAGAGAAGTTTGATGTTGAAATGAGAACGTAAAGAGATACTTCTTCCCCCTGTCAGGGACATCCCAGAAGATACAAGGTTTGATAGGCCTCCATTCTTCGGATGGATACCTTAGAGCACTTTCTTCTCTGATGGGGTTAAATAGATATTCAATTGCAATTATCAGCCACCTTCATACCAGTTATTAATTCACCCATGCCCCATTTTCCACCTATAGTATAAATTTGATATGTATATCCTGAAATCTACAAAGCATTAACTTTATTATTGGCAAGTTTTGGAATGGGGAAAGGGGGTGTGTGATGGGATTAAAACTTTAATATTGAAATTGTCTGTTTTCTTTATTAAAACCAAGGGTCATCTTCTCCCAAGGGGTGGTGCTGAGGGGGTGTGATCTGATTTGAATAGGGCTCTGGATGTTTCCCAGTATCCTGACTAATGTGGTAGGAGCCATAGCTGTCATATAAGTTGTTTCATTGTCTGTGTTTAATAAAAGGAATGAAAACCATCCTCATGAGTTAATTGGTTTAAAGGACTAAGATGCAGGCCACTGATGTAGCTTCTTGCTGGCTGAAGTAAAAAAGCCAGCCCAGCAGAGGCAGGAATTGTTCTCCCTCAGGCTTGACAGTCATGGCATTATGGCCAACGCAGAGGAGGCTGAAATGGAATCAACACTGTATCCTTGTTGAGTATCCTTTCCATGCTATGGCTAAGTACCGCTCCTTTTGTTAAATGGCCCACAAGTGTCCAGTTTCATTCCAGTTCCAAACCTGAAGCATAAACCCAGACTGAGCCAGGTTCAGATATCAGCCCCTCATTTCCTATCTTCTAGCACTTTTCCTTTTTGCTGCAACAACTTCTCCCTCCCTAGAAGATAAAGGGAACTAGAAAGGTAGCCTATCATTCCATAGTTGGGTGGAAGTCAGCTCTTGGGAATCTTCTCACCAGTGCCCATATTCCACCTGCAATTCAGGTACCCCAGGTCCTTGATAGCTATGCCACCCTTCACTTGAATTCAATGGATATATATTAAATACCTACTATGCCCGAGAAATGGTGCTCATTGATGGGGATGCAAAGATAGAAATGATAAAGAACACGCTTTCCAAGGAACCTGTGGTCTAATGGAAGGTGGAACTGAGTAACATAAATCACCATGACAAAGAGAGAAATAAATGTGGAAGGAAAGGTCTGAGTAAACTACTGTGAAAAATTGAGGAGCACACACACACACACATGCATGTGTATGTATATGTGAATAGATATGTGTGTGTATGAGTACCCATGTGAATCTTTACCTTGTATAAGAACTTTTTCCCTCTCCACCTAAAAGAAGACACAGTTCACTCACACACCAAAACTTAAGGTTTACAGTTAAATACTTTATAAATAGTCAGATCCTAAGACCGTTCCCAGGAAAGCTCACCCCAAAAACCCTCAAATGGAGTTGTGGGTGTGATCTCGGCTTTCAGCAATGCAGTTCACCATGGACATTCCCCAGTTTTCCTTCTTTATAGGCATCATCAAAGGTCTCAGTGCACCTGAGCATCATGGTCTCATCATCAAGTGGGATGGCTCCTTCCTGCAAACACCAGGGTGGAAGAAATGAAGGGGAAAGGGAGAACATCTTCTCCATGAACTATCCAGTCCAAGTTATACCCTATTTTGAATGACCCACCCATCATCCCCAGACCAACCCACGATTTCACTCTCCTTTCACAAAAGTTACCTGAATTTCTGTTTCCAAATTCTGCTCTCTTTGATCTTCTGTTACCAATTTCTAGAAGAAAACCAGAGTTCTAAGAAGGAAGGCCCCAGTCCAATTTCACTCATCCCTGTTCTAGGGTAGAACTAGGAAGTCTTTTTGGAGACTCTCCAGTGGGACACCAGAATAGGAAAAATTCCTAAACTTTGTCCCCCATGGTAAAACCCCAGGCTCAAAATGGTCCATTGAAAAGATTACCATTGCAGAGTTTGAGTCTGATTGTGTCTGAGGGTCCATCAGCTCTCCTGTTCTCTAACTGGAGTGTACCACTGACCCTAGTCAAGGTGTGCCCACTGGTAACATGGGTGATGGGGTTCACAAGACATGGGGGTGACTCAAGGGAAATCACTCTTCACTAGTAAAGAAACATCAAGTACATTTCCTACTGACAGTGGAGGCATCTTAAGTGAATGCACAGGAAAAAGACCAGTTTTACTTGTCCTTCCCCTTGTGTAGATGCCAGCAACGCTGGAAAACTACTTCCAAGTCCCTAACAAAGGAGATTCAGTTGGAAAAGGAACTATGTGTATCCATCCACGTAAGAAGGAAAAGAACCAGGTTTCAGCTTCAGGAAATATTTGCAAAAGCTTGAAAGAAGAGGGATTTAGGATACTCAAGATGAAACCAGAAGGCCTGGTCCATTGGAAAGGGGGAAATTTAAGATTTAAAAAAAATCAAGAACAAGCAAAAACCCAATTTATCATATACCAGTTTTGAATTTCTGAGTAAACAGTTGGTTTACATTTTATTCAAAATGCCCTGTGCACTCACTCTAAAGTGCTATAGGAATCCAAGAAAACAGCTCTGGAAACTGTAAGCAACGGTTTGTGAGCTGCTCAAACCACAGCTCACACCCACAGGGCCTTAGTAAATGAACTTAGTAAATATTTATGTAAATTAAGTTACACTGACTGGCTCATCTGGCGAAGGCTGATGGCAATTGGAAACTAAAGATGATAAAGTAGAAAGCTTTCTCTTCTCATGGGTAAGGGAGAATATGGAGACAATTTGAGACTGTTCTCTCTCATCAATTTTGGGTATAGAAAGGGTTGAGAGCCTGGAATTCTGAAAAGACAAGTTGAGGCAGCCCTTTTTACATTGTCCAACAACCTACGGAAGTCATGCTGGGGACAAGAAGTAATTTGCTGCTGAGGGAAAAGTAGGAGAAAGTCCCAAGCCAGGGGAAGTATTTTTCTCCAGGCTAAGAATTCTGGAGGAGACAATTTAAAAAAAGGAAACCGTTATGTTTTAAGAGAAAGGTACCAAATTGTACCTTAGTGGTGCTGGATTAAAGAAAAATCTTACTATACGGACCATCTTTAAACTAGTGGCTGGTGATTATTTAGGCTGTTTTAGTAAAGAATTACATTGTAAAAAATAAAGAAAGGGTAGAAAATTCATGACTCTTAATAAGTTCCCAAAGGCTTGGCTAGAGAAGCCCTATTATCTAAATTCCAGGCAAAACATTAGTAGGCTGAGACTAGAGTTTTGTCCTTTTGACAAATGGCTCCCTGCCACCTCATGGCAGCATCCTTAAATTTCACGTTCAGCCTGTTTTTTTTAAAGACAAGCCTTAATTCCACTTCCCAAATCTGATCGAGTTCTAAGATGACAACAAATTTCCATAAACCTTCACAAAATGTCCCCGCCATGCCCCCCACACCTGGGATGAAGGAGTACAATCACAGTGGCTTTTTCTCTTCAAAGTCAGATAAGTCCAGCTGGGCTGAGAAGGGAGGGATTTGACCTTACTGGGCAGCCCTTAAGGAAATAACTTTTCTCTGCTTTTGTTGATTAAACTGAAGTTTAACTGGAGTCCTAGGCTACTCACCAGAAGGTCTCTGAAGATAATGACACTCTTCTGTCCTTGTGAGTGATGTAAAAAACATCTTGCCTTAGGAAACATCCTCTCCTGTCTCTTCTCTCAGTTTTTTCTTACTAGTTTTCAGCCTCATAGGAGAACATGTGACTTAAGTCACCTCCAAATGGAAAGAGGCCAAATGAAATGAAAATGAGTTGACCCCTTTTGGGTGTGACCAGGAAAAACTCATTCAATATTTATTAAGTTCTTACTTCATACAAGATATTTGCCTTGAAAAACGCCCATTATAAAGGAATTTAATTCCTGGATCCTTAGAGGAAAAGGCTAGTGGGCATATCATCTGAGCTACCTAGGAATTCAAGCAAATGAAAGACATTGGAAAATCCCTTTCCTCCATCGAGGACAGAAGCAAGGGGGCAGAGATCTTATGTGCTCTGCTGTCTGTCCTACCTGTGGCAACTGTGTGTTAGCACAGAAAAGGCCCTTTAAGAAACTGATGATCTGCACGTAGAGATGGCTGTTTTCCTCTGGATTTTCTGAGCTGCCACCTGCAAACACTGAACTGACAATAGAAATAAAAAGAATATTTAACTC
>JAQQSK010014948.1:0-10952 GCA_028658325.1 Potorous gilbertii | reverse complement strand
TATATGTTGAATCTATACAGAATTGTATGCTGTCATGGGGAGGGAGGGGGGTAGGGGGGAAGGTGTGGGGGGACAAAATCTTAATTTTAAGGAAGTGATTGTAGAACATTTATAAATAAGTAAAATAAAAATTTAAAAAAAAGAACTGGATCCTCGAATGGGACATTTTTGGGGCAGCGACAGCTCTATTTACAATCTGAGCATGAACTAACTATGGAAGAAGAGACCTTCACCCCTTACCCCAAGATTTTGGGCCCCATCCATTCGAGGGAGGAATGAAGGGGTACTTTTATCCACGTGGCATGCTGAGATATTGTGTTACGTGCTTATTTTATGTGATCCCTGTTATTGTTGCAAAGTTCTGGGGACCCTGGTTGCCTGAAATATTGTTTTATGTACTTATTTTCTGTTACCCCTGTTAAGGTTCTGTTGCTTCCAGTTGCCCCAAAGACAAAACCTATATAATGAATACAAAAGACCTTGGGGCTTCATATAATGATAATTTAAATGAAGATATTTTCCATAACCATCAGTAGGCTCATGAGGCCTGTCTGGGTGCCATGAAAGCCTGTATCATAGGAATCTGAACCACAGGGAACCTGTAGTGGGATGAGTTTGCAGAATGAGTGGAACAGGAAGGGTGGGACAGGAAGAGGCAGAACTAGAGAAGAACTGAGGGAAAATCAGTGAGAGTGCAGTCAGAACTAGAAAGGATTCAGACAGTTGGCTAGCATGAGAGAAAGGGTTTGTTTGTGATTTTATTTAAGGGGGTCTGCCTATGATTTGTTTAATCTACTTGTTTTTGGGGAAGTCCACCAGGGGAAAGCTTGGGGATGATGTTATTTTCTGCATTGTCATTGTGTATATATGTATTTTGTGGTTGTTGTTATGACTCAATTGGATTTTTGGTGTCTGAATAAATATTTTGGTTCTGTCTTTCATATGGAGAGTCTGTTATATTTCATGATACCAAATTGGACCAGGATATTCAAGGTCACTGTAGGCACCGTGAATATCACATTGGTGCTACACCTTGGCAGTTAAACTTTCAAATATTTTATGCTATCTGCAGTTTTTTTAATGATATGTTTCTTTCTTTTATTGATGAGTTTTGTTGATACATAGAAATTCTGATGATTTATATGGACTTATTTTATATTCTGCAACTTTGCTGAAGTTGTGAATTATTTCAACTAGTTTTGTAGTTTATTCCCCAGGTTTTTCAAACTATACCAGCATATCTGCTAAGAGTGAGAATTTGGTGGAGGAGGGGGTGGAGTAAAGACTTGCTTGAAATCTCCACCAAACCACTCTCAATACCTTTACAAATGATTCTAAAGAAATTCCGGTACTGCAAAATACACAAAAAGACAAAGTGAAACAAATCTCCAGCCCAAGAAAGCCTGGAAGATAGACAAGAAGTGCCTATTCCACTGGGCTGAGAGTGGAGTGCAGTCTAGTATGAGCTGCACCAGCATAAATAAGACCCGAGAACACATCAGGGGACTGAATCAGTGGCACCTGTTGCAGTTTCCAGACTTTTCAACCTCAAAATACCCGAGGACAACATGGAAAGTCAATAGAAAAACCTGTCTGACCTATGTGGGAGAGTAAGATGGTCTGGCCTAAGCCCAAGTGAAGCGAAAAGGATGGCAGAACCTATGGTGGTTGCAGCTGCACCAGCTGTTCTAGAGTACTAGGTGAGCAGATTGTGGGGACAATCAGGCAGCTGACCAGAGGAGGAACTACGGGAATCTCTTTCCTAGTACTGAAATGGGATTATTTGACTTGGCCCTGCTGGGATCTAGATCACAGTCCTGGGGTGGTCATGGAGCAAGGAGGAGTGCTGGCAGGGTGGAACTTGTGGAGAAGGAGGAAAGGAAGGCTCTTTACAATTGCAAGGTAGAAAAGATTGCTTGAGGTCACTTACAGATCACAGCATACACCCAGAGAGGAGTAAACATCTTTAATTTGATCACATAACATAAGAAGACCTGAAAGATTTCAGGTCCCTAGAATAAATTCTGAAAATGCCTGAACAAATTCCATGAAACATGGGACAATACACCTCCCAACTGCCACTGTAAGTGGAGAAATACCTTGAAAAGAGCTCAAAAATCAAGCAATTGCCTTGGGAAATGAGCAAAGAGGGTAAAAAAATCAGAGTATAAAATTATATTTTGTTGACAAGGAAGCTCAAAACATACAACCAGAAAAAGACAACAAAGTCAAAGCTTCTATACGCAAAGACTCCAAGAAAAATGTGAATTGGTCAAAGACCAAAGAAGAACTCAAAAAGGATTTTGAAATTTAAGTGAATCAGAGTAAAAATTGGGAAGATAAATGAGGGTGATTCAAGAAAATCATGAGAAACAAATCAACTGCTTTCAAAAGGGTACTTGAAGACTGAAGAAAATAACACTTTAACAAATAGACTAACTGAGGAGTCAAGAAGGCAGAGTAGAAAGATTCATATATGCTGGCTCCAAACCGACAGCCAATGGATTTCCTGAAAAAAGAACTCCCAACAAATTCTGGAGCAGTGGAAGCCACACAGCAACGGAGTGAAGGAGATTTCCATTCCAGAGAGCCCTGAAAAACCAACCCCAAAAGTCCATTGCCCACCAGAGATGGGAACAGGGCCCAGACCTTCCCTGGCCACATGGCATGGAGAAGAATAGATCTGAGCAGGCTTCAGGGATGGAATCTCTGGCGGTCGCAAAGGTCCCTCCACCCACAAGCACTACAGGTCAGTGAGAGAGACTTCTGCACTGGCTGAGAGGGGAGTGGGGTGTCTCCATAACTCAGGCCCCCTTGAAAGGCAGTGGCAGAGGCAGATGGTGGCCAGAGGCTCCCAGGGGCACGCATGAGTTCAGCAGGAGATCCATTACCAAAAGTCTCTACATAAACCCCCTGAAGGAACTGAGCCTGTGAGGCAGCCCTGCCTCCACCTGAGAACCTGAACTGAATTCCACTGAATAGGAGTCGCTCCCACGGCTGAAAGCACTGATGCTGGGGAGCAGCTTTTGAATCTCAGACCACAAGCACTAGCTGAGTAGAACCAAGCAGGGGTGGAGAGGAATATCAGAAGTCAAGTAATTGGCTGGGAAAATGCCCAGAAAAGGGGGGAAAAAATAAGACCAGAGAAGGTTACTTTCTTTGTGACCAGATGTTTCCTCCTTTCCTTTCTGATGAGGAAGAACAATGCTTACAATCAGGTGAAGACATAGGAGTCAAGGCCTCTGTATCCCAAACATCTGAAATAGATATCCAATGGGCTCAGGACATGGAAGAGCTCAAAACGCTTTTAAAAATCAACTTAGACAGGTGGAGGAAAAACTGGGAAAAGAAATGAGAGAGATGCAAGAAAAGCATGAAAAACGGGTCAATACCTTGCTAAAGGAGACCAAAAAAAATGCTGAAGGAAATAACACCTTAAAAAATAGGCTAACTCAATTGGCAAAAGAGGTTCAAAAAGCCAATGAGGAATAGAATGCTTTCAAAAGCAGAATTAGCCAAGTGGAAAAAGAGGTTCAATAGCTCACTGAAGGAAATAGTTCTCTCAAAATTAGAATGGAACAGATGGAGGCTGATGACTTTCTGAGAAACCAAGAAATCACAAAACAAAACAAAAAGAATAAAAAAATGGAAGATAACGTGAAATATCTCATTGGGAAAAGAACTGACCTGGAAAATAGATCCAGGAAACACAATTTAAAAATTATGGGACTACCTGAAAGCCATGATCAAAAAAAAGAGCCCAGACTTCATCTTTCAGGCTATTAGCAAGGAAAACTGCCCTGATATTCTAGACCCAGAGGGCAAAATAAGTACTCAAGGTGTCCACCGATAACCACCCGAAAGGGATTTAAAAAGAGAAACGCCTAGGAACGTTGTGTCCAAATTCCAGAGTTCCCAGGTCAAGGAGAAAATATTGCAAGCAACTAGAAATAAACAATTTCAGTATTGTGGAAATACAATCAGGATTTGTCTACCAGCTTCTACATTAAGGGATCTAAGGGCATGGAATAGTCCAGAAGTCAAATGACCTACGACTAAAACCAAGAATCACCTATCCAGCAAAATTGAGTATAATATTTCAGGGGAAAATATGGTTTTTCAGTGAAACTGTGGACTTTAAAGCGTTCTTGATGAAAAGATCAGAGCTGAAAAGAAAATTTGACTTTCAAGCAAGAATGAGAAGAAACGGGGGGTGGGCCGAGCCAAGATGGCAGAGTGAGAGCAATGTCTCATCTAAGCTGTTAGACAAACTCCTTCTGTTAAATCTGAAAGGAGAATCTGATCAAATTTTGGAGGTGTAGGGTCCAGTGGGAGACAGAGAGTGACAGATTCGGAGCTCAGGTTGGACTGGAAGATGTGCGGGAAGGATCTGCTCCGAGGGGGTGAGCACACGGCACACAGAGCAGCTTGGCCAGCACAGTGGAGCAGAAGGGACCCAAGAAACCTGAGGTGCCGGCAGAACAAAAGGAGTGGCACCAAGGGCGGGAGACAAGCCAATCTGAGTCAGTGAGAGCCCCAAGAGCTAGATATCAGCACAGCAGCCTCTGAGACATTCAGCCCAAAGCTCAAACTTCAGCAAGTCACCTTGAACTTCCGGGAGCCAGGATGGTGGAGTGATCAGTAAATGCTCTCTCCTCCCCCCTTGATGAACGTGAAAGAACCATTAAATATTTCCTCAAAAATATCTCATATCAGCAGAAACAGCAGAAGGAGGCCAATAGTCGCATAACACCTGAGATAAGGAAAGTAGCTAAGAGGGATTCCTCCTAGGGTGGCAGAGGCAAACCGGAAGGACAGAGGATGCAGGACAGGGAAAACTTGCACTAGGACTCAGGCAAGCCTCAGCACCAGGAAAGAAGCCCCAGGAAGGGTGGGAACACGCATTAGCATCTAGGCATGCCTCAGCTGTCCAGGGGAATCAGCAAAACAATAGGGCAACTGGGATTACCATCCCCTGAGCTTGCTGTTGTCTCAGTTCAGCTGAGGAGATCTCCTGTGACCAGACCACACTTCTCCCACACTTAACAAGCTCAACCCAGGGCTGATTGGGGAAACACCAAACAAAAACCTGCTTTTAGCTTTTTCACACATCAGCTCAGCAAAAAGTTCTCTAGCTTTGGACTGAAAGAACCAGAAACCACAACATTCAATCAACATCATGAATAAGAAAAAGCAGAGGACCGAAAGTAACATAGAATCTTCCTATGGGGATAAGGACCAAAACGCAAACACCATAGAGGTAAGAGGTGAAACTCTACTTCCATCTGAATCTACAGAAGACACTGTGAACTGCTCGCAAGCACAAGCAGCTCTCCTGGAACAGCTGAAGAAGGAAATAGAAGATAAAACTGAACAATGATCTTAACATTATTAAGAAAGAATTCACTGATGAGAACATCTCTTTGAAAAGGAAATCTGAACAAATGAAAAAGGAAGTTCCAAAATTAATTGGATAAAATAACTTCCTAAAAGGGCAAATGGAAAATGAAGTACAAAAATTAACTGAAGAAAACAATTTGATAAAGATTAGAATTGGGCAAGTAGAAATTAATGAGTCAATGAGACAGCGAGAAGCAGTCAAACAAAATCTAAAGAATGAAAAGATAGAAGAAAATGTAAAATATCTAATTGGAAAAACAACTGATCTGGAAAACAGATCCAGAAGAGAAAACTTAAGAATTATTGTCTTGCCTGAAACCCATGATGGAGAAAAT
Organism: Potorous gilbertii; assembly: GCA_028658325.1. Lineage (NCBI taxonomy): Eukaryota > Metazoa > Chordata > Mammalia > Diprotodontia > Potoroidae > Potorous > Potorous gilbertii. Next base: position 5,217 of record JAQQSK010014948.1, on the reverse strand, counting down.
ATCCAGGAAAATATCTTCCAGGAAATCATCAAGGAAAACTGCCCAGAAGTGCTAGATTCAGAGGGCAAAATAATCATCGAAAGAATCCACCGTTCCCCTCCTGAAAGGGATCCCAAATTCAAATCCCTAAGAAATATAGTTACCAAATTCCGGAGCTATCAAGTGAAGGAGAAAACATTACAAGCACCCAGAAAGAAAGAATTTATATAGAGAGAAAATACAGTCAGGATTACACAAGACCTTGCAGCTTCTATATTCAAAGATCAAAAGAATTGGAAACCAATATTCCATAAGGCAAAGGAGTTGGGGCTACAACCAAGAATCAACTCCCCAGCAAAGTTCAGCACAACATTTCGGGCAAAGAGAAAGTCATTCAATGAAGTAAGGGATTTCCAGAACTTCCTTACCAAAACGCCTGAACTTAATAGACAATTCGATCTTCAAATTCAGGTCTCAAGAGAATCATAAAAAGGCAAATATAAGGGGGGGGGAAACAACTTGTTACTCAATTAGGGCAAATTGTTTACCTCCCTATAAGAGAAGATGATAATTGTTAATCTTGAGAATTGTGCGGCCATTATGAAATATTAAAGGGATACGCAGAGGGGGAACTGGTATAAAGTAAATGAAATCGTGATAAAAAATATGATTTAAGTATGAGAAGGGATTGTAATAGGAGGTGTGAAAAGGAGGAAGCAGAAAATGGCAAATTACATCACAAGAAGAAGTACAAAATTACAGTAGAGGGAAAGAGGGGAGGGAGATGAGCATTGTTTGAGAGGTACTCTCATCTGATTTGTTTAAAGGATGGAACAATAAACTTAAGTAGATAATCCTAACTAGCTCTATAAGCAATAGGAGAGGAAGGGGGAAGAAAGGAGAGCGAGGCCAAAATGGAGGGAAGAAGAAAAAAGAGTAAAGTGAAATAAAAGCGAGGGTAGCTAAAAAAGGGAGGGAAAGGCAGGAGGAGGAAGTGGTGAAAAGTGAATACTATTGAAGTGGGGAAGGGAGAAAGGAGAGCTAAAAGCACAAATGGTGGGAAAGAAGATGGAGGGAAATACACAAATTGCAATCATAACTATGAATGTGAATGGAATGAATTCTCCCATAAAACGGAGACAGCAGAATGGATTAAAAGCCATAATCCAACAATATGCTGCTTACAAGAAACATATTTCGAACGGGGGGATACACATAGGATAAAGTTCAAAGGATGGAGCAAAATATATTGTGCTTCAGCTGATGTAAGAAAGGCAGGAGTAGCAATCCTAATCTCAGACAAAGCAAAAACAGAAATAGATCGAATCAAAAGGGATAAGGATGGAAACTATATCCTGCTAAAAGGCACCATAGACAATTAAGCAACATCATTACTAAACATGTATGCTACAAGTGGCATAGCATCCAGATTCTTAGGGGAGAGTCTGGGGGAGTTGAAGGAAGAAATTGACAGCAAAATGTACTAGTGGGGGCCCTCAAACTCCCTCTTTCTGAACTTGATAAATCCAACCTGAAAATAAACAAGAAAGAGGTTAAGGAGGTAAATAAAACTCTGGATAAGGTAGATATGATAGATCTTCGGAGAAAATTGAATGGGAATAGAAAGGAATATACCTTTTTCTCAGTGGTACATGTAACCTTTACAAAAATTGACCATGTACTAGGACATAAAAATCTTACAATCCAGTGCAGAAAGGCAGAGATAATCAATGCATCCTTCTCAGATCATAATGCAATAAAAATTATATGTAACAAAACGCCATGGAAAGATAAAGCAAAAATCAATTGGAAACTAAATAATCTAATCCTAAAGAAGGGATGGGTTAAAGAAGAAATCATAGAAACAATCAACAACTTCAATCACGAGAATGAAAATAATGAGATAACCTACCAAATCTTATGGGAAACTGCAAAAGCAGTTCTCAGGGGAAGTTTTATATCTTTGAATGCCTACATAAATAAAATAGAGAAAGAGGAGACCAATGACTTGGGCATACAGCTGAAAAAGCTAGGAAAAGAACAAATTGAAAGTCACCAAGATAATACCAAATTAGAAATACTGAAAACCAAACGAGAGATTAATGAAATTGAAATTAAGAAAACTATTGAATTAATAAATAAAAACAATAGTTGGTTTTATGAATAAACTAATAAAATTGATAAATATTTGGTCAATTTGATTTAAAAAAAGAAAGAAGCAAATCAAATTACTAATATTAAAAAAGAAAGGGGTGAACTCACCTCCAATAAGGAGGAAATTGAAACAATAATTAGAAATTTCTTTGCCCAACTTTATGCCCACAAATTCGATAATCTAAAGGAGATGAAGGAATATTTTAAAAAATACAAATTGTCCAGAATAACAGAAGAGGAAGTTCAATACTTAAACAACCCCATCTCAGAAAAAGAAATTGAACAAGCCATCCATGAAGATGCTAGGAAAAAATCTCCAGGACCAGATGGATTTACAAGTGAATTCTATCAAACCTTTAAAGAACAGTTAATTCCAGTACTTTATAGACTATTTCTGAAAATTGGGGAAGGAGTCCTCCCAAATTCTTTCAATGATACAAATATGGCTTTGATACCCAAACCAGGAAGAGACAACACACAGAAAGAAAATTATAGACCAATTTCTGTAATGAATATAGGTGCAAAAATTTTAAACAAGATTTTAGCAAAACGATTACAGCATCGGATCAAGAGAATAAGTCATAATGATCACGTAGGTTTCACACCAGGAATGTAGGGCTGGTTCGATATTAGGAAAACCATTAGCGTTATTGATCACATCAAGAACAAAACTAACAAAAAATACATGACTGTCTCAATATATGCAGAAAAAGTTTTCAAAAAAATACAACACCCATTCCTATTAAAAACACTGGAGAACATAGGAATAAAAGGAGCTTTCCATAAAATAATAAGCAGTATCTATGTAAAATCTTCAACAAGCATTATATGCAATGGGGATAAGCTCAATGCATTTCCAGTAAGGCCAGGGGTGAAGCAAGGATGCCTACCATCACCACTATTATTCAATATGGTACTAGAAATTTTAGCGGTAGCAAAAGACAAGGTAAAGAAATTGAAGGAATAAAAATAGCTAAAGTAGGAACTAAGTTATCACTCTTTGCAGATGATCTGCTGATATACTTAGAGAATCCAAGAGTTTCAAGTACAAAAATACTTGAAATAGTAAACAACTTTGGCAAAGTTGCAGGTTACAAAATCAACCCCCACAAATCTTCTGCATTCCTATATTTTAGCAACAAAGTCCAACAGGAAGAGATAGAAAGAGAAATCCCATTTAAAGCTACAGTAGACAGTATAAAATACTTAGAAGTTTACCTGCCAAAATAAACCCAGGGATTATATAAATATGGAGAGGGGAAGAATTTTTTTCTAAAGAAACGATAGAAAGCATTAGGAAACGCAGGATGGATAATTTTGATTACTTTGAACTGAAAAGTTTTTGCACAACCAAACTCAATGAAACCAAAATTCGGAGGGATGTAGCAAATTGGGAAAACATTTTTACGGCTAAGCTTGGGGATAAAGGCCTCATTTCTAGAATATATAGAGAACTGACTTAAATATATAACCATACAATTCATTCCCCAATTGATAAATGGTCAAAGGATATGAACAAACAATTTTCAGGGGAAGAAATTAAAGATATCTATAATCCTATGAAAAAGTGCTCTAAATCACTACTGATTAGAGAGATGCAAATCAAAACAACTCTGAGGTACCACATCACACCTATAAGATTGGCAAATGTGTCAGAACAAGAAAATGATAAATGCTGGAGAGGATGTGGGAGAGTTGGGACATTAATTCATTGTTTGTGGAGCTGTGAGATCATGCAACCATTCTGGAGAACCATTTGGAACTATGCCCAAAGGGCTACAAAAATGTGCATACCCTTTGACCCAGCAGTATTGCTACTAGAACTGTATCACCAAAAGATCATAAAAATGGGAAAGGGACCCACATGTACAAAACTATTTATAGCAGCACTCTTTGTGGTAGCCAAGAACTGGAAATCAAGGAGATGCCCATCAATTGGGGAATGGCTTAATAAATTATGGTATATGAATGTAATGGAGTACTATTGCACCATAAGAAACGATGAACAAGAAGACTTCAGGGAGGCCTGAAAAGACTTATATGATCTCATGCTGAGCGAAAGGAGCAGAACTAGGAAAATTTTGTGCACAGCAATGTCCGCAGTGTGCGAGAATTTTTTCTGGTAGACTTGGAACTTTGTAATAACACAAGAACTTACTGGAAAAAAAGTCCCAATGATGATTTTCTAAGGCAAAATGCCTCCCACACTCAGAGTAGGAAATATGGAAGTCATTCGTAGAACGTAGCAGATCATGTTTGTGTGTGTGTGTGGGTTTTGGTGTATTATGCTTTGATTTCTTATACGATTTCTTCCATTTATTTTAATGCGACTATATAGCATGACTATAGTGAAAATGTGCTCAACAGGAAAGTATATAGAGCATACAGAATTGTATGCTGTCGTGAGGAGGGAGGGGGGTGGTGTCGGGAAGGTGTGGGGGGGGGATAAAATCGTAATTTTAAGGAAGTGATTATAGAACATTAAAAAAAAATAAATGACTCAAATCCAAAAAGGAAAAAAAACCAAAAAAAAAAAAACCACAAGAAACGATAGAAGGCATTATGAAATGCAAGATGGATAATTTTGATTACTTTAAACTGAAAAGTTTTTGCACAGCCAAACTCATTGTATTCAAAATTCGGAGGGATGTAACAAATTGGGAAAAAAATTTTACAGCTAAGCTTGTCGATAAAGGCCTCATTTCTAGAATATGTAGAGAACTGACTCAAATGTACAGCCATAGAAGTCATTCCCCAGTTGATAAATGGTCAAAGGATATGAACAGGCAATTTTCAGGGGAAGAAATTAAAGATAGCTATAATCCTATGAAAAAGGGCTCTAAATCACTACTGATTAGAGAGATGCAAATCAAAACAGCTCTGAGGTACCACATCACACCTATAAGATTGGCAAACATGTCTGAACAAGAAAATGATAAATGCTGGAGAGGATGTGGGAGAGTTGGAACATTAATCAAAAGAGAGATTAGAAACAATGGGGAGCAGGATAAGATGGAGGGAAATATAGTTAGTCTTACACAAAATGACTATTATGGAAGTCATTTGCAAAACTACACAGATATG
>JAQQSK010014947.1:0-10952 GCA_028658325.1 Potorous gilbertii | reverse complement strand
ACCTCACTGGTGCTCCGAATCTCCTCCTGGTTTTTGCAAGTGGGGCTGCCTGGGACAGCTCTAGTCCTTCACTGGCCCCCTTCCACCACAAAAAAAGGAGTCCTCCTTAACAATTTTACTAGCCTCACATGCTACAAGACTATTTGACCCTTTTTTTGATCTCACTATTCCAAGAATTTTTCTTTAGGAAATATTTTATGCTTCTTTCAAAGTCAGCAAACATTGAGGGATATAGCCTTTATTGATCATTCCTCCATTTTGACTCCCAGAAGTTCACATAAGTGACTTACAGACATTTAATCTGCAGGCTGATAGTCTCAGGAGCAGCTGATGATGATATTTGGAACTCCATGGCTCTCACCTGTTTGGTTGCTCTGGACTCCTATCCTGGGCTGATATGCTCAAGATTATGCAATGCGACAGCTGCCTCAGAACTCCTGGCATTTACTGCTTGGTCCTGTTGCAGCAGGGAAGCAGAGATACAGCCTGTGCACTGGTACAGCCTGTGCCCTGTGTGCTGTGTGCTTCTCCACCTCCATGGAACAGAACCTTCCCTTTGATCTTCCAGTCTATCCTGGGCTGTGATTTTGACACAGTCTCTCTCCTATTGGATTCTGTCCCTCCAAAATTCTCTTTTTAGAGGTATCTGAAGGAGTTTTTCTAAGAGATTAGGTGAGTAGTTGTTCTTACTACACCATCTTGGCTCCGCTTCTCCCTCTGATATAATTTTTAAGGAATTATTTCTTCAGTGAGCTTGTGGGCCTCTTTTCCCATTTGATCAATTATGACCGTTAAGCCATTCTTCTCCTCATTGGCTTTTGGACCCCTTATACCATTTAGATAGTCAATTTTTAAGATGCTTTTTTCTTCAGCATTTTGTGGGGATCCCCTTTAGTAAGCAGTTGACTCATTTTTCATGATTTTTTTTTACATTATTCACATTTCTCTTTCTGCATTTTCCTTTACTTCTCTTACATCATTTTCAAAATCTTTTTTGAGTTCTTCTATGACCTGAGACAAATTTGTATTTCTCTTGGAAGCTTTGGATATATGAGCTTTGACTTTGTAGTCTTCTTCTTATTGTATGTTTTGATCTTGTTTATCACCAATGTAAAATTCTGTAGTCAGTCCTTTTATGCTGTCTGCTCATTTCTCCCATCACATATTTGACTTTTTAGTTCTTTGTCAATATAATTTTTTTTTACAGTGGGTGAGGGTTACTCTCCCAAGTTTCAGGGAGTTTTGTAGTGTTTTTTTTTCAGAAACACGTCTAGGGACCTAGAAATTTTCAGCTCTTCCAAGACTGTATGATCAAAGGAGAGGTGCTTGCTCCACTACTTATCTGTGCTCTGGTCTGTGAGTGTCCTCAAGCACTCTTTTCTTCCTTAGAACTGTGGACATTTCCTCTACACCACTGCCACAAGTTCCACCATGCCACAACTCTTCCTCATCCTAGCTCCACCAATGAGGACTATGATTCAGATCCAAGCAAGGCAAAGCAAGTCAATGCAGCCCCAGCACAATTGAACAGATCCATACCATTCCCTTACAATCAGCTGCTCATTCTCCCCACAATCTGTGGGCCTAAAGCTCTAGAAATGGCTGCTAATGCTGCTTCTGTGGTGATCATGACCTCCTCTGTCCCAGAACTGGGACCGGATTGAACGATTCCCTTACACTGGTCTGACAGGCTTTTTACACTGCCCTTCCAAGTTTTCCTCAGTGTTTAGGGATTGAGAAATCTGCAAAGTGCCACAGTTGCCAGTGATTCTATTCCTTGAGGACTGCTAGAACTCTGCTGGCATGGCCCATGTTGCACTGTGTTTTTCTCTCAGTCCAGCTCAATAGAGGCTTCCTATCGAACTTAAAGGTTGAGTTTGGCTGGAGGTTTACTTACTCTACCATTTTGTGGGTGATACACCTCTGGATTTTGTTTAGAGTCATTTTTACATGTATTTGGAGGTGTTTGTTCAAACAAGTCCCTACTTTTGCTCTACCATATTGTCTCTGCCCCATTGGTGGCCGTTCTGTCTGCCAAATCCTTACTTGATTTTCAAAATCATTTTTGAATACTTCTATGGCCTGAGACCAATTTATTTATTTGTTATTTTACGCATTAGATTTAGGAATTCTGACTCAATCATCTTCTTGACAAAGTTGAGGTTGTGTTTCGGTGTTGTTTGTCACTACAGTAATATTGTGTCAGATTTTATTTTCTATTTGCTCATTTTCCAGCCTATTTCTTGCCTTTTTTCTTCAAGTTGAAGTGAGGCTCTTCTTCTCATGTAGAAGTAGAGGATTCACCACCATTCTTGAGGGTTTTTGTGCAGCTATTTTCAGAGGTAATTCTGGGAACCAGTAAGTATTTGTTTCTTCCTATGTGGTATGATCTAAAGATAGTGTTTATATTATTTTCCTATGCTGTGTACTTGTCTGTCAGTGACCACAAGTACTCTTTCCCATACTGTCTCTGTGACTAGGGTCCCTGGCTTCAATACAGCCACAAGTTGTTCCGTGCTAGTGTTCCTTCTCATTGGCGTTAAGATCCAGGATAGATATCCAGAATCCAATATAGGCAATGTAGCAGAATCCTGAATCTGATGCCAGGAAAGAGGTTATGCAAATGTCCTTCTGACCCATTTTCTAATTTCCTTAACATTTGTAGGATGAAAGGTCTCAGAGGATGCTGCTACCATTTATTCAGTCACTCTGAGGCCTGAACCTGGTTTGCTTGGGACAGGCTTCTGCTGCTGTGGCCTGAGCTGTACTATTCTACATTCTCACCCTGAAGCAATAAATCTTTCTATTTATTCTCTAAGTTGTCTTGGACTAGATAACTGTTTAATTCTAGGTAGAACCAAGGTAGCGGAGTAGAAGGAACGAACTGTTCTAGCTCTCCAACCATAGCCCACAAAGTATCTGTAAAAATGACTCTAAATAAATTCTAAAGTAGTAGAAACCACAAAATGGCAAAGTGGAACATATTTCCAGCACAAGACAGTCTGACATGCCAAAAGTAAGGGTACATTGCACTCTGCTCCAAGTAGATAGCAACCCAGCAAACGCTATGCAGCATGGATAGGTCTGCAGCAGGCTTCAAGGAGTGGAATCAGGGGCAGTTTCTGCAGATACCAGGTTTTCCAACATGCAATTGCCAAAGATAGCTTCAAAGTTCAGTAAGAAAAATTTCACTTGGGTGAGAGGGGCCCTTGACCTGGCTCCAGGGTGGCAGCAGCAGTTACTGCTGCAACAGCATTGGCTTTTGGAGTTCTCTGCCTAAAGACTCTGAAAGACTCGAGCTGCTGATCTGAGTCTCATTCCTGAAGTCTTGAGTGATGTTCCTTTGGTGAAAAGGAGTGCTGGCATGCTGAGGCTGGCAGTGGCTGTGGAGAGGGAATCCTACTTGCATTTTCAGGGCAGGAAACAGTGCTTTTGGTTGCTCATAGACCAGAGCACAGGCCAGGAGAGGAGTAACCTTCTCTTCATTGATTGTGCCACCTTGGAGCAACTGAGAATTTTCAGGTCCCTGGAAATATCTACAACAACAGCTGCATGAAACCTCTCATGTCTAGGGTGTTTACCTTGCACTTGACAAAGGACTGAAAAGTCAAGTAAATGACTGGGAAAATGCCTAACGAGAGGAAAAATGAGCATAGAACATTACTGTCTTAATGAAAGTGCGTTTTTTTCCCCCCATTCTGATGAGGAAGAATAAAGCACACTATCAGAGGAAAACAGCAAGACCAAGGCTTTCAAAAAATATATATGCAATGATCTCAGGCCATGGAAGTATTCATAAAAGATTTTGAAAATCAAGTAAGAGAGGTGGAGGAAAAATTTGGAAGAGAAATGAGAGTGATACAAAAACATCATGAAAAATGAGTCAATAGCTGGATAAAGGAAACTGAAAAATACTGAAGAAAATAAATTATCAAAAATAGAGTAACCCAAATGGCAGAAGAGGTTCAAAAGCCAATGAGCAGACTACTTTAAAAAGCAGAATTGGACAAATTTAAAAGGACATTCAAAGACTCACTGAAGAAAATAATTCCTTGAAATTGGAATGGAGCAAAAGGAAGGTCATGACTATGAAAAATAAAGCAATTATAACACAAGACCAAAGAATGAAAAATGGAAGATAACATGAATTTTCTCATTGTACAAAAAATACTGACCTGGAAAATAGATCTAGGTAACACGATTTAAAACTTATTGGGTTACCTAAAGTCATTATAAAAAAGAAAGAGAAAAAGACCCTAAACATCGTCTTTCAAGAATCTGTCCAGCAAAGCTTCCCGTGTATTCTAGACCGGAATGGTAAAATAGAAATAGAAAGGATCCACCTATCACTTCCTGAAAGAGACCCTAATAGGAAAACTCCAAGGAAATTTTAGTCATATTCCAGAGTTATCCAGTGAAGGAGAAAATATTGTAATCATCCAGAAAGAAATAATTTTAGTATTGTGGAAACACAATCAGGATAACGCAAAACATAGCAGCTTCTGCAGTAAAGGATTGAAGGGCTTGGAATGTGATGCTGTAGCGATCAAAGAAACTAGGATTTAAACCAAGAATAATCTATCCAAGAAAAATAAGTATAATATTTCAGATGAAAAAGAGGACATTCAATGAAAGACGGGACTTTAAGTATTCTTGATGAAATGACCAGAGCTGAATAGAAAATTTAACTTTCAAATACAAGAATCAAGAGAAGCATGAGAAGGTAAACAGGAAAGACAAGTCATAAGGTAGTTATTAAAGTTGAAAGGTTTACATTCTTACATGGAAACATAGCATTTGTAACTCATGATTTCTTTCTCATTATCAGTGTAGTTGGAGGCAGCCAGACACAGGCATAGGCATAGAGGCATGCACACACACACACACACACACACTCATATATATGTACACAGACATATACACATATATGCATATCCACATATATACATGTATACACACAAACACACACACACAGACACATATATATATATATATATATATATATATATATAGAGAGAGAGAGAGAGAGAGAGAGAGAGAGAGAGAGAGAGAATGGAGTTAATTATCTCACATAGAAAAGGCAAGAAAATGATTTTAATTTGAAGGAAAAGAGGGTGGAGGTGAGAGTGAATGAGCAAATCTTACTCTCATCAGATTTGGCTTAATGGGTAAATAATATAAACACTCAATTGGGTATGGACATTTATCATACCCTACAGGAAAGTAGGGGAAAATGGAATAAGAGAGGGAGGAAGATAGAAGGGAGGACAAAGTATGGGAGGCATTAGTCAGAAGCAAGCATTTTTGAAAAGGGCCAGGGTTAAAGGAGAGAGTAGAATTAATGGAGGGGGAAATAGAATGGAAGGAGATACAATTTATTGTTTACAACATGAACATTATCACAGTGATTTTAGTAAGTACACATGTTTAGCCTTGCATTTCCAAGGCAATATTCACAACACTGACAAAGACTATCAGTATGCCAGCATAGTTCTGAATCACAAAATATAACAGACTCTCCGTACAGAAGGAAGAAGAAAAACATTTATTCAGATACCAGAAAACCAGATTCCAATGCCAGAAAACCAAATCCATCATTACAACAAAAAAAGTATGTACAATAACAATGTAGGACACAACACCATCCCCAAACTTTCCCTCTTTTAAATTTCCCCTAAATCAGCTCCCTTAAACAATATCACAAACAAGCTCTCCCACTCAAGCTAGTTGTTGCCTACTCTCTCATTCTCAGCTCTGACTCACTTCCTTTCTACCCCTTCCTGCTCCATCCATTCAGTAAACTCCTCTCATCACAGGCTCCATCTGACTCAGACTTCCATATAACCAAGTAACATCATACGGACCTATTAATGAATGGGAAAGGCTTTTCCATTTAAATTACCATTACATTTGGCCCCAAGATCTTTCATATTCATTATATAGGTTGGTGGGACAGTTTGTAGAGGTATAAATGGAAAATAAAAAACAAAACCACAACAAAATACAAACTGGACAGTTGATTGCATCTGGAAAATAAGGGAACAGAATAAAAAATCAACAGAAAGTTGAATACATATAGAAAATCACTATTTGGAAGAGGATTTTTTTTGGGGGGAATCAAGAATTTCAATTTGAAAATAATGAGTTTTAGATGCTTCAACGGCATACATTTAGAGATCTCTAGCAGCGAATTGAATATATAGGATTTATATTCTAGAAAGAGATTAGTAATGAATTCATAAGTTTGCAAGTCAACTGCATAAATATGCTATTTAAATCCATAGGAATTGATATGATCACCAAAACAGAGGAAGTAGAAAGAAGATAAGAGGGACCAATATGTAGCTTTGGAGAATAACACTTTTTTAGAGAATTGTATTTTAATGATATTCCAGTAAATGAGACAAAGAAGCATCAGTCATATTAATTGAAGGACTATGAGGAGAGAGTAATGTTCGAAGTCAAAGAATGAAAAAGTATGCAGGAGGAATGGGCACATAATAATGGAAAAAGCTCGAAGAAAATCTAATATTGTGACCTTTTTTCAAATCATCAACATTTCTTTTTATTAAATGTTTCCTATGTGAAAGACACTGTGATGAGGTTAAAGTCTGATTTTATCAATGCTTTAGATGTGAAAGGGATCATAGATGCCATGCAGTGAAAACTTCTTACTTTAAAAATGAAGAAATTGATATCCAAGTAGTGGAAATGACCAGCCCAAGATTATACAAGCAGTAAACAGAAGGAAGAATTTGAACCCATGTTTTTTGGTTTTGGTTTTTATCTTCCCTTTATAATGCACTGTTTGCTGAATGGGTTTAATCTCACATGCTCCATTGCTTAGTGGATTTAATGTACTCTGTGGTATTCTTCTAATATTTTATTCCCACATTCCAAAATGACAGATGAAAGATTCTATCCCCCCTGTTCTCTCCATCATCACCAAAACAATACAGCAAATGTTCAACTTGCAAGTCAGAATGGTATAGGAAATAAGTCAGCGAGAATTTCTTAAGGAAACAGCAACAAAGCTGGAGCATTAGGGCTATATTAGGGAAAGAAAATTTGACTGAAATTCAGAACATCTGGGTATCAATCTCATCTTTATGATGAACTAGTTACGTTATGATGAACTCTGTTACTTTAGGCAAGGCACATGACCTTCTTTGTTCCTTCACCGATAAAATGAAAGGATTGGACCAAACAATCTAAGTCACTGTCTAGGTCTTACATTCGATAGATACAAAAGAAGTTGCTTCCAAGTGTCACAAAGGTGATATTCTCTCATAAACCATTCTTTTCATCTTTTGCCCAAGAGTTTCTTCATGTCTTTTGAAGGTGTGCCATTTTGTTTAGTCTATCTTTCTTACCCTTACTCATGCAATCAGTTTTCAAGTCCAGTTAATTCCATCTCCCATTCTCATCTTTATTCACACTATTCAGATCCTCATAATATTTTACCCGCAATACTGACATAGGCTAGGAGCTGGTCACTTTGTATTTAAATATATTTTCTACACTAGATCCTTCACACAACTGGCAATCAATCGTCCTAATATTGTTCTGATTGCATCACTCTTATGCTCAAAACCCTCCACATAGCCTTTATGATAAAATAGCAATTCCTCATACTGATGCTTAAAACCCTTTATAATTAACCATCAATATGTCTTTTTTCAGTCAAACTAACATAATCTATATTCTACTGAACTAGACTTTTGCTTCTGTCTTTGCTCTTTAACCTTTGTACCTTAGGTCATGTTCCCCTTTATGCCTTAAACACAGCCCTACCTCATCTCTGCTAATTAAAAACTTTTTGTTTTCCTTCACTTAGTGTAGGTGCCACTTCCTTCTTGAAGAAATTTCACTGAATTTCCCCAGCTAAGAGTGATCTCTCCTTTCTCAAACTTTCTTATAGTAATTTTACTAATTCTGTCTTTCACCCTGAATAAATTCTGCCTTGGAGCAGAATTATTTTGGGGAATATTGAGTTTCCATTTTTTCACTACACACTTCTTTAGGTCAGTGGAGATCATGTTATTGTTCGTTGTTTTATCTCTTCCACTCTCTAACATAATGCTAATATGTTTTGTGGACACTTCATTATAAGTTCACTGATATCCTATCATCTCGATTCACTCCCTCTCTCTACTGGTTTTGGGGAATTTCCTCACTTTTCATTGGTCCCTAAAGATGTTTCCCTGGAGTATGAGTTGATTTTTTGTTCACATTTAGATATTACTATTCCTGGAATTTCTTTTATTTTTTTATAGTATTATGATTTTAAAAAGGCAATTGGACTTAATAGTTAAATTACCATTGATCAACTTTAAAAGATCAGTTTCAGTTATGTTGTGGGATCAGAAGCCCTGAGGCAAGAATTTGAAATATGAATATGATATAAAGATTTCATGTTAAGTATTACAGGTAATTATTTTTAATAGGCGTTCATTGTGAAATGGAGAATTATTTTCTTCAATTATTTTTCAGTTGTGTTTGACTCTTCATGACACCATTTGAGTTTTTCTTGGTAAAGATACTAGATTGTTTTGCCGTTCCCTTCTACAGATCATTTTACAGATGAAGAAACTGAGAAAAATAGGGTTAAGAGATTTGCCCAGGGTCACACAACCAGTAAATGTCTGAGGCAAGATTTGAACTCAGGAAGATGAGTCTCCTTGAGTCTAGGCCCAACACGTTATTCACTTTGCATGTAGCTGCCCTATACTACATTAGCTTATGCAGTTATGGTTAGTTGAAGATTTCTTGAGGATGGGGTTAATTTCGGTGAAAGCTCAGTGAAAAGAGTGTGCAGAATAAACCCAATCACCACAGCACACCTGATGACTGCTGCTGTGAACAGTTTCTAGGGTCTAATCATATAGCATAATGAACTCTCTATTCAGCAATAAACTAAACATTGTTCAATAAAGTAATGCACTAAATTGATAGCAATTTCAGTAAAACATATCATTCAATATACAAACATGCATACATGCACATATATACGCACATAAATGTATGTTCATGTGTATCTATAGCTATATCAATCTATCATCTATCTATCCATTCAATTATCTATCGATATGATAACAATAGCAACAAGTGTCCAAGTAAAGTTCTTTTTATAAAATACCACACTACCCCCCCACCCACTCAGGTCACAGTAAGAACAGTCCCCTTAATCGATACCATCTTAACTCTTTCATCTTAATTCAAGTCTCATGAATTTCCCTCCATGGGCTGATCACTTCTGATTCTTAGCTGGATTCATACATAGGCGGTTCTTTTCTCCTGTTACATGTCTCATCTCAGGGGGACTACTCCACTCCACAGTTTCTGACTCTGGGGGAAAAAAGCTCAACATACCAATAACAATATTAACACACACCACTAGCACCATCATATCAATTCACCTGCAAAGTCCAGAAATTGTATCAACAACTCAGTTTACTTTAACAGCTCTCAAAATGAGGTAAGCCTTGTGGGCTTCGTGCCCTACCTCTCAATTTGCTTTCAAACTTCAGAGGCTCCTTCAGCAAATCACTGCCATCAGAGATCTCCTCTCTCAGCCCTCAGAGCTCTCCTCTCAGCTCAGAGGTCTCCCCCAAACTTCCAGGCTTCCTTTCAGCTCTTTTCTTCCCAACATTGGCTGCCCCCATCAACACTGGCTTTCTTCATGTCTGCTTTCTTAACACTGGCTCTCTCTCTTTATATGCACTTTTACTCAACATCTGGTGGGCTAGAACACACAAGTAGTTATCCGATTGTCTAGAGCCCATATTCACATATATGATTGATTAAAACTCAATTCAGTAAAACAGCAAAGATCCTGCTTTGCTTGCTGTCACATTAATACATTATTGGTGGACTTGTGAACTGACCCAATCTTTCCAGAGAATAAATTGGAACCGTGCCCAAAGGGCTATAAAACTGTGCATACCCTTTTACCCAGTAATAACATTTCTAGGCCTGTGTCCCCAAAAGATCATAAAAACAGGAAAAGGTTATCCACACAAAAACTATTTCTATCAGCTCTTTTTGTGTCGGCAAATAATTAAAATTGAAGGGATGCCCATCAGTTGAATAATGACTGAACAATTTGTGGTATATAAATGTAATGGGATGGTATTGTGCCATAAGAAATGATGAGCAGGCATACTTCAGAAAAACCTAGAAAGAATGACGTGAACTCATGGCAAGTGAAGTGAGCAGAACCAGGAGAAAATTGCACACAGTGACAGTAACTTTCCATAATAACTAACTACAATGATCTAAGCCAATTGCAAAAATTCATGATGGAAAACGCTATCAACATCCAGAGAAAGAAGTCTAGAGTCTGAATGCAGATTGAAGCATACAATTTTCTCTCTCTATCATTTTTATTTGTTTCTTCTTTCTCATGATTTTCCCTCTTGATTCTAATTCTTTTTTATGCATAACTAATATGGAAATAGGTTTAGTATGATTGTATATCTAGAGCCTATATCAGATTGCACACCATCTAGGGGAGAGAAAAGGGGTTATGGGGAGAGAAAATTTAGAACTCATAATCTTATAGAAATGAGTGTTTCAAACTATGAATAAATAAAACACTAAAAAACGTGTGTCTGTCATTCAACACCCAATTCTGCTATATTTCGAGCCTTATTACTGGAAGAGTTGACTGTCAGGTGATTCTTTAAAGTCTATTGCAACTTTTGAATCAGCTTATTAGTCATAAAGAGCTAGCAGTCTTTACTGGTGGAGAATAAAACAAAACAGATGAAATCACAACTTCCAATGTTGAATATTCGAAGATCTCAAATTAGAGATGCATATTTTACATCAAACTTTGTTTTGTCTCTATTTGATTACTGATATCTATTAAAATTGTATTTTCTCAGAAATATTTTTCTCATTTATAAGTTACCTTTACTTATCACTCCTGCAATTGTATGATCAGTTAC
>JAQQSK010014946.1:0-10953 GCA_028658325.1 Potorous gilbertii | reverse complement strand
AGACCTGAATGTTGGAGAGAAGAGGGTCAGAGAAGGTTCTGCTAGTGAGCACAGGAGGGAACAAAATTGCCCCCTACTTAACAATTTAACTTTGGCCCTTTTGATATATACTCAGAGAGACGTATCTTAAAATCACATGCATTCTTCTTCCCTCTGGACCCAGAAAAGATGTCTCTGTTTCTCCCTTAGGCCAGTCCCTCTAAGAGTCCGCCAGATCCCATTTCCTTACTTTTCCTCCAGGACCTTCTTCCATGAAGGGATTCCTCTTTTGAACTTTCAACCAGGTACATTACTGGCTCCTTCAATATCTTCCAGAAAACACATTTAGCTCTCCTTAATCCAAATGAGTTTCTGTTTAACCTTCTTCTCGTACTCCATCTTGATTTTTCTCCTCTTTCCTGCCAAATTCCTCAGGGGAAAGTCTACCTACCCTGTGTTTCTACCTGTGCCATCATCTTCTCAACCCCTTGCAGTATGGCTTCTTTTCTAATTATTTGATTGAAATATCTCCAATGAGACCTTTGTGATCATGAGAAATGACATAATATTTGTAAAGGACTTAATGCAGTGCTGAGCATACAGTAGGTGCTTAATAAATGTATATTTTTTCCCTCCCTTCTAGTGACCTTCCTAACTGCCAAATTCAATGGCATTTTTTTTCCAGTCCTCATCTTCCCTTACCTCTCTGCAGCTAGACACTGTATTTTCCCTCAATTTTAGATGCATACTTTCTTGGTTTTCCTTCTCTGCCTCCTTTACTGACTTCGTCCTCCCCTGGACCCTTTAACAAAAGGGTGTTCATTAAGATCCTCTTCTCTAACCTATTAGATCTCCTTTGGAAATCTTACTCACCCAGGAGGTTTCAACTCCTTATATTAGCTCTAGTCTATGGATTACAAATCTTTATCTCCAGGAATTACCTCTCTTCAATTATCTGGACTCACTTTTCAATTGCCTCTAGGATGTTTTTCAAAGAATCTCTTTACTGGGGTTTACTTTCTTTTTTCCCTTCTGGGAATTTATGTAAACTAAAGCATGCTATCTTTTGTTTTCAAATGCTTACTTTATGAGACTTACTCTTAACTAGTATAACTGAAGTAAACAGATGAACTATGTACCCTGCTAAACTGGTCAAAACAGGCAAAGACAAAAATCAGAATGGGGTGAATGTAAAATTAGTGTAATTGACTTGAATGTAATTACTTAATATAACAATAAAGTAGGGGGAAACTTGGTCAACTATCTCCATATTTATTTCAAATTAAATAAAATATTATTACGTAAGTTGTACCTTTAAGTATCTGACAAAAAACATTTTGGGTGATTTTTTCAAAAACAGACCAAAAAACAAGTATTAATTCAGCATAGTAGAACAAATCTGAGTGAATTTCTTGTTAACTGAGTAGAAGCATTACTAACAAAGTAAACCTTGTGCTATAACTCCAGTCTGGGCATGGGAAATTTTTATTATGGGCAGTAACATGATTTCTTTGAATTTCAGTGCTAAGTGGAGGACCCCTGACGGGGAACTACAGGTTGATCCAATTTCATTTTCACTGGGGCTCCAGTGAGATCCTGGGCTCTGAGCACATTTTGGATGGAAAGCAATATGTAGCTGAGGTAGGAAAGTCTTTTTTCTTTCAATCAATGCATATTCAGGAAATCACTCTTTAAAAAAAACTTATTAAAAAAATTTAAATTTCTCTTGTTGGTATCCTCGTGAAGTATCTACGCTATCAAACATCTTAGGGAATTGGAGGATGGAAGGGTGGAGAATTACTCAAAAACTTCTGACACTATGGAGGAAGCAGTGCAATACCTACTGCCCATCTGTGTTTGTTATCCTTCATTCTCACTACATGACTAATTCACTTGATTTCATAAATTATTCCAACCCCCATTCTTCCAAATCTTCTCCTACAAAAGACCTTCACATTAGAAGAGTGAGACTTCCTTCTTATTGACCAAGCCAAAAAAATTCTTATAATTAAGGGAAAAAAATGTTTGTGACATCACAATGAGAAGCTGTACTACTCTTAATTACATCATAAAGATTGGGTCAGCTGGATTGATGCATGGGATGCACAGTGCAGAAGTGCTACACTTGGAGTCCGGATGACCTCAGTCCAAATCTTCTCAGATGTGACAATTAAAAAAAATTCTGACTGCAAATCTCTGGGTAAATTAAAATCAATTTTGATGCCATCTAGAAAGCGGTATACAAAAACAAGCTTGTTGTCCCTTTAATAGCCAAAGTGACCCAATCTCTTGAACCTTTGAGATTTATAGTCTTTTGAAAAAGGGGTGCACCTGAGGGTGAAAATCAACTCTGATTGGTCAACAAGAGAATGAATATTATAATGGCAAGTGGGTCATATTAAAATAAGAGTCTTTGGGGTATGTGATGAGTCACCCAAATCTTGACTTAAGGAAACATCAATTTTCATATCATCTGTCTGACAAAAGGGAGAATCAATACTTCCCAGACCTGCTGAGCAAAGACAATGAACAGGAATGTAACCATCAGTCTAAAATTAGAATTTCTTTTATTGTCTGATTAGATCTTGGCCTGGGTAAATCTCACACTGGTTGATTAACTTGGTCCTAATTTAATAATTAATTGACATTAATTAATTAATTAATAACAACTAATTAAGTTGTTAAATATAAAAGAGAAATACTTATTTCTCATACACAATCACTAACTGTGATTCTGAGATATCAGAACTCCTCTTAGCCTAAATTTAAAATAAAATTAAAATAAAATGCCACCTGCCTCTCAGGTAAAGCAGCATATGAATTCTAGCTATTATTGGCAAACAGAGGACCTTGCTTTGGTATTTACTATCTCTGTGACCATGGGCAAGTATGCTTATCTCTCTGGGCCTTCAGTTCCTCATCTATAAAAGGAAGGGGGTTGACCTTTCAGATAACTTGAACTGGATGTCTAAGAGTCATCTTAAACTCAACATGTCTAATATTGAATTCATTATCTTTCTAAACTAGGCCAGCAGAATATGTGGCCCCAGGCTGCTTGTGATTGGCCAAAGCAGCCTGCGAGAAATATAGAGTTGCCGCTGTGCCCTCTCTCCTGTTTGTTACATGACCTGTGATAACCAACCATCATTAGTCTGTCTCTAGTCTAACCTATCTGTGCCCCCAAGAAGTTTATCCTATTTAAATTTTGGCCCTAACTACTGCCACCTTGTACAGGTCTGTTCTAAACCTTCCTCACCCACTCACTTCCCTATTACTATAGAGGACAACACTAACTTCCCAGTCCTTCAGTATTACAACATGGGAATTACTGTGTACTCCTCACTCTTTCTCACTCCCATATACACTGTTTTCAAGGCCTTTTGACTTTACTTTCATAACGTCTTTCAAATATGCCCCCATCTCTCCTTTGATACTGCCACCACTTTAGTGAAGGTCTTCATCAACTCACCTCTGGACTGTTTTATTAGCTGCTGCTGGGTCTTTGTGCCTCAAGCCTCTTCCCACTTCAATCCGCCTTTCAATCAGCCACCAGAGTGATTTTCCCAAAGTACAGGTCTGACCATGTCACTGTCCTAAGCAATAAATCCAGTGGCTCCCTATAGCCTCCAGGATCAACTCTATGAAATGCTGTCTGGCATTCTGGCTCCTACATAACCCAGTCAATTCTAATATACTTTACTCACCGACATATACTTTTCTATCTAGTCATACTCACCTACTTGGTGTTCCGTGAACAAGGTACTCTTTCAGCTCTGGGTAATCCCCCAATGTCTAGAGTACTGTCCTTCATCTGCTCCTCCCTATCTTCCTATAAGTCCCAACTAAAATCCCTTCTTTCACTGGAAGCCTTCTCTAACCCTTCTTAATTCTAGTGCCTTCCTTCTGTTAATTTTTTCCTATTTATACTAAATATAGTATGATATATATGTGTATTTTTCATATATGTATATATGTATGTTTGTTTGCATGTTTTCTGCCTCATTAGATTGTAAGTTCCTTGAGAGTAGGAACTCTCTCTTATATCTCCAGCACTTAGCATATGGTAGACATTTAATAAATATTGATTGATTGATTAAATGTTCTGTCCAGCTCTTACATTCTATAACTCTATGATTTTCAAAGAGAAATAGGTTATCTAATTTATATCCAAAGTATTTTGATTTTTCTCTTCATTGTTATTGTTGATAAAATTTATTTATATTGAAGAATGAGTAGAAAATTAAGTGTATATGTCCTTTTCTTGTTCTCCCAACTGTTTGTGCCCTCCTTGAAATTACTTTGTATTTACTTAGCCTATATTTTAAATTAAATTATCTGTGTTTATGTTATCTATCCTCCCCCATTCCTCATCCCCTATATAACCTACGTCCCATGTGGAAAGAATTGTTGAGTTTTTGTCTTTGAATTCCCAGTACTTAATATAAGGCTTGTTATATAATAGGTTCTATTAAATTAGGTATTATTGAATACTTATTGAGTAAATGAATGAATTACTAAATGACAATCAAAAATATATTTTAATAGGTGTAAGTATCTGTTATCTGCACCATTCCTTTCTTTAAATATTTCTTTACATGTAACCTAAAAGTACGATCATAAAGAAAGATGCTTTTGAATAGGATCACTTTATACCTTCATTTTGCCAACTCTTGTGTTTTTGTGTCCTTTGATGGTTTTAGCTTCACTTGGTTCATTGGAATGCAAAGTATGAGAATTTTAAGGTTGCTGTGACCAAGGATGATGGACTGGCTGTTGTTGGAGTCTTTTTAGAGGTTGGTTACTTTGTTTAACATGCTTAAGATAATGTTGTATCATATGAAGTATAAGAGGTGGTGTGGAACCCTCCCCTGATCCACTCTACAGGAAATGTTTTAAATATTGAAAGCTATTGTGCCTGATTATTTCCTTAAAGTATTTCAAAAGATCTAAGATTTCATTAATGTGAGTACTCTCTCTATTGAGGTAGATTATAGTCTATCCTCCCAGCTTTAGTAGACAATCTTCACAGGTTGCTATGGCTGGAAATATCTGGAGGCCAGTCTTGATGATAAACCATTCCTAAAAGTAATGTACTATAGTGGAAAGAACATTGAACTTGGGATCTGAAGGCGTAGGTGTGAATAAGGCTCTAGCATGTACTAGTTTGTTTTTATTTTTAATCAGCAAGTTAGACTCAGTTTCCTCATCTGTATGATGGATGCTAGAATATGTATTTTACAGTGGATGGTATAAAGGATCTACCTTATGAGACTTTTGAAAAAAGTTCTTCATAAACATTAAAATTTTCTGAAATGTAAGTTATAATTATTAGCCAGGTATTTGAGGACTACCTCAAATAACATATATATTATTACTGGATGTAAATGAAACCTTTCTGAAATCTGTCACTATCCTCTCAGATACCCGGGTTTACAATTCAGGTATCATTCAATTTCTCACTGTTTCTTACTCCTCAAATCCAATTTATTACCAAGGTCTGTTGAACTCTCAGATATATCCCCTTCTTTCCTCTGATACTGTTGCACCCTGGTATAACCTTTTATTACTTCCTACTTGGACTATTGAAATAGCTTCCTGGTCTACCTGCCTCAAATCTCTTTCCTCTCCAATTTATCTTCCATTAAGCTTCCAAAAAGATTTTCCAGAAGTATAAGTCTGACTGTGCAACCCGCCAGATAAACTCCAGTGGCTCCCTTATCACCATCTCTATTGAATACAAAACTCTCTTTGGTATTCAAAGCCCTTCTTAATCTACCCCTTTCTCCTGTCTCTCCTCTTCAGTCTTTATACTTGCTTTCCTCACCATGTATTCAATCCAGTGATATTGACCTCCTTGCTATTCTAGGAACAAGGCTCTCCTACTCTTGGCCCTGGTTATTTTCTCTGGCTGTCTCCCATACCTAAAATACTCTCCCTCCCCCTCCTTCTCCTCTTTTTTTTTTAAGAAGAATTTTTTAAATTTCTCAATTACATGTAAACCAATTTCTACCTTTTATCTTTTATCATTTCCAAATTCCTTCCCTTCATCTTTCCTACTCCTCCACCCTCCTTAAGAGGGCAAACACTTTGATGTGGATTATACTTCTGTAGTCATGTAAAATGTATTTCCATATTACATCTTCTGTCTCTTCAAACTATACCCTTTTTTGGATTCCTTGACTTCCTTCAGGTCCCAACTAAAATCCCATCTTCTACAATCCCTTAATTCTAATGACTTCCCTCTATTAATTAATTCTTGTTTATCCTGTTAATAGTTTGTACGTATTTGTTTTCTTATCTCTCCCATTGGATTGTGAGCTCCTTGAGGGTAGGGACTGCATCCTCAGTGTTTAGCACAGAGTTTAGCACATAATAAGTGCTTAATACATACTCACTGACTGATATACTCTCCATATGCTTAGGGAGAGCTTGTTCAAACGTTCTCTATCACCTCCACTACAGGGTGCATCAAAATGGAACTTTAATGGAAACCAGTCCCCAAGTGAGAAAACCTTTGCCTGCCTCCCAGATTTTTTTTAATATTTGAATTTATGGTCAGATCCATTGCCTTTGGATTCAGCTTTTCTACATGAAACATATTAATAGAACTTAGAGTTGAGAGATTATCCAGATCAAAGGACTCTTTATTCCAGAGGTCACACCCATGGAGTAAATTGTAGATCTTCTGATTCAGATGCAGTACTCCTTCCATTCTCATCTTCTGTTTGGATTCAATCAGGAGTTTAAGTATAAATTCTCTTAATAATTATGCAGTTAAGACTTTAAAATAGCAGTTATGCCATGGAATTCCTCTTTTTTTTTTTTTTTTTGCTGATGTTCAGAATCATGTAGTTGGCCTCAGTGCTATAGAGGATAGAGAGCTTGATCTGGGAGCCAGGCAGACCTGGGTTTAATTCTTCCTTCTGCCAAATACTGGCTCTGGGACAGAGGACAAGTCACATAACCTCTCTCAGTATTCTTGGCATCTCTCTAAGACTTGCAGAAATGGGACTGACCTACATTGGTAGAGAGAGTTTTTCATCCATGACTGCAATCACAGGTCTCTTCTGTCACCCTAGTTGTGATGAAAAATTTTATGCCCTACCCCCACCCCCAACCCCAGTTATCTTCTTTGTGTTCAAATGGTCCAAAATTTTGAAAAAGTTTCATCAAGGCCACAGTATAATTTCATTAGTATGTACCACCAAATGGTCAATTCAGGATGGAAATTAAATTCTTAAATTTAATTGCGTAATTGGCCAATTTCTCTTTCATTTTGGGCTATCTAAACACAGGCCACAATTGTTGCTTCATAAAAGGCAGCAAGAAACTCCTGTTCTATGAATCTAATTTTTTTTTATCCATTTCATTGGTCTGGTAAAGTTGAAGCTGGAATAGTACTAATCATATTCTCTTGTTTTATGTATCATATTCTAGTTGGGAACTGCTAAACCAGGACTTCAAAAAGTCGTTGATGTTCTGAGTAAAATTCAAACAAAGGTAAGATAATATCTTTTGATGCCATATTAATATTTGTTGGTACTCCATTAGATTCTTTTCTGCCCCATCAGGTTTCAGAAAAATCCCCAAATTACTCATCTTATCTGTTTTAGATACAACATGGAGGGTTTTGATAAATTAAAATAAAGGTAAAGACTTTGCTTAAAAACTTTAATTTCCAGTACTCAGTGACTAACTTTTCTTTATCTCAAGGATGATTCTAATCCATGGAAGAGATGAATAAGTTTTTGGATTTCCTAGTCACCATTGTGATTTACTCTGTCTTGATATTAAAGACATATACAACTATTCCCCTACTTTAGTCTCCTATGTTTAAATGTCTTGAGGGCTGGTACTGGATAAAGTCTATTTGATGACCCAGTGGGAAAGATAATAGATTATTTTAGAGGACGATATATAAAACAGACATTTTGCATAAAAATCATGCTTTCTTAAATCAAACCAATCTGTATTTTCAAGTACTGTTCTTTTTTCAGTAATTATGGACCTTCCCTTAATGAGCATCATTGCTAGAGGAGAAATCTCTGTAACTATGAATATGCACCTTCTATGATGTTTTAAATATTTTGTTTTCTTTTGTTTAAGGGCACAGAATCAGTCTTCACTGACTTTGACCCAACTTGTCTTCTTCCTGAGACCAGGGAATTTTATACTTATCCAGGCTCCCTGACCACTCCTCCTCTCTTGGAATGTGTGACCTGGATTGTCTTACAAGAGAAGATCTTTGTGAGTCCTGAACAGGTATGTTTCTATTGATAGAGCGGCTTTTATCTGACAAGATAACTGCAGTTTTATTGATAAACAATAAACAGTACTCTCTGAATTTTAAGAAAGTTCATAATTTTGATCTAAAGGAGCATCTTACAAAAAGAATTGAAAAAATACTATAGTTGGTAACTTTCCAGAAGACTGATGCAGATTTTAAGATAATCTTGAAACTATGTACACAAGTATGTATAAATATATTTTAGAGCCAGTACATATAATCAGAGAGCAGGGTATAGAAAATCAGTCATTTTATAGAAGATTCATTAACTAGGTATTGCCTAGTTTGCAAATAGACTGTCAGGAGTAATATATGTTTAATTTTTTTTGGCATAAACTTCTTGAAAATGTTTTAAAATTTTGTAGTTCCAGTACATCTTATTGTTTCTAATATCCTGCATCTAATATTCCAAAGTGATTCAACTTCCTATAATACTCCTGAAGTGCAGTAACACTACTAATAATGTTATAATGTTATTAACAATACCACTTAAGCAATTTGATTTATCTGTGATCTTAGAGATCAACCAAAAGACATTTGTTCTGTGCCTAATATGTGTAGGAGTTAGGTTAAGTGCTGGAGATAAAAATGCCATAAATGAACCAAGCCCTACTCCCAAGAAGTTTACAATGATGTGTATAAGTCTGTTAGTACAGCAGATCATAACCCATCCATGTCTTTTCATCCTACCCAAACCTTGTCCACAACTCCCCCCAAATCCTCCATTAGACAGTCTGCCCAGAATCTCGGAGTCTTTCTAGACAATGTGACAAAGTATGGATACCAAGAGAGTGTGTATCTTGCCTGTTGGTTAACCCACCTCCTTCACCTCTTTTTCTGATCCTGCAGCTATCTGATGACATCTTTAACTAATCTCATCCAGTTTGTTTAATCTTGAATAGTAGTCTTTCCTTATCATCTCGGTTTGTCCTCTATGGATAGGTATACTGACTAACCTCTTTTGAGTGATTATAACACTGTTTTAGGATTTATATAGCAGTATTCTGAGGCTTGATATAATCAGCCCAATGTCATCTGCAAACAGAAGTTTCTGGATAATCTCACTATCTATATGGAACACCTCTTCAGTTTGGACTTGGTACTGGCTAGCCTTTATGGCAGGGGCAAATATCTTTTATAAGCATCTGCCTCCTTGTTTTATACCTTGGTTCAGATCCATCTGCTTGGAATGCACTCCTCATTAATGTTTGAAATGTGTTCTTCCTTGCCTTTGCCTCTTAGAATCTTCCTAACTTCCTTCAAAACTCAGTTCAAATGCCATTTCTTGTACAAAGCCTTTTCTGTTCCTCCAGGTTGCTAACCTCCCCTTCTCCCACCTCAACGTTAACTTGTATTTACATTGCATAAACAACTGTGTGTATATAGTGGTTTTTTTTTATAGAAAGCAAGCTCCCTGAGGTTAGGAGCTACTGCTTCATTTTTCTCTCTGTGTGCTCCTTGCTAATAAACACAGTGCCAGGAACATCACGGTCACTTCATAAATGCCTAAATGTTTGTGAATTGATAGATAATTGGAAAGTTGGCAAACAAAGTTATTTTTCTTGTTACGTTCCTTAAGGGACATAAGCATGGGAGCATTGCAGAAGAACCTATAAGGCTACATTTTGTTCTCCCAAAATAGAATGCTATTTTGCAGTCAACAAGAAAGCACAGTGGGATCTTGTATGCTCTGCATCTTTCAATTAATTTTATGACTATAAATATGAGAGATATATAAATACACTTTATAAAATTTTACAAAATATTTACAAGAGATTGCTTGGTCTCTTGTCATATTTTCATCAGATATGCCTTAGTACATACAGATTGTCAGTTATATATCATCAGCTTGTTTATGTTTCCTGTATTTTTCTTCCTAATCTTCTGCTGATTTTTTTGGTTTGAATATGGGACCTTTGGTTGGTATTCATTTTTGATACCTTGGTCCTCTTTCCATAGTATGATAAATCTCCAACTCCAACGATTACTTTAATCACTGGCACATCTTTTCACTCTTTAAGAGATAGGACGGTGGCAGCATCATACCCTTAGGGAACCTTAAAGCTTAGGGGGCCAGGTATAATAAACCTTATAAAACAACTATAAGGAAACCATGAGAGAGTGGAGTAGGACTTGAATTCCAGTTCCATATAATAAATTCCATTTATTATATGTATAACCGTGGGTATGTCACTTAACCTCTGTGGAATTCAGTCACATCATCTGTGAAATGAAAGGACTAGATGACATCTAAGGTCCCTTCCAACTATAAGCCTATGATCTTATGATTCCTGATTAATGTGATGGAAATGTCTCTATTACCTAGTGGACAGGCAAGAATGTTGACCTGAGGAGAGAACAGGGCACAACTGCCTTTCTCAGAATTCATGGATTCTTTCTCCCAATGTAACTCCACGTTTGATAGGAAAGTTGGTGTGCAAGTTCATAACCATTGTCAAGTAAGAGGGTGGATCTGAGTCATGGCCATGCTGGAGAGGATGAGGGAGAGTTGGAACACTAACTCATTGTTGGTGGAGCTGTGAGATCATCCAACAATTCTGGAGAACGGTTTGGAACTAAGCCCAAAGGGCTACAAAAATGTGCATACCCTTTGACCCAGCAATATCGCTACTAGGATTGGATCCCCAAGAGATTATAAAAATGGGAAAGGGACCCACATGTACAAA
>JAQQSK010014945.1:0-10953 GCA_028658325.1 Potorous gilbertii | reverse complement strand
CAGAGGCTGATCCAACCCATGCCTCTACCCAGTCTTGGGCTCTTGTCCCAGAGGCTGATCCAACCTATGCCTCTACCGAGGCTTGGGCTCTTGTTGCAGAGCCTAGTCTGACCAATACCTCTACCCGGGTTTGGGCTGCTGCCCTGGAGGCTAATCTAACACATGCCTCTACCCAGGCTTGGACTCTTGTCCCAGAGGCTGATCCAACCCATGCCTCTACCCAGTCTTGGGCTCTTGTCTCAGAGGCTGATCCAACCCATGCCTCTACCCAGTCTTGGGCTCTTGTCCCAGAGGCTGATCCAACCTATGCCTCTACCGAGGCTTGGGCTCTTGTTGCAGAGCCTAGTCTGACCAATACCTCTACCGGGTTTGGGCTGCTGCCCTGGAGGCTAATCTAACACATGCCTCTACCCAAGCTCCAACCCCTGACCCTGATCTGGCTGCCACTATGCCCATGGTAGCTGCTAATCAGACCTTTGGCTTTGGGGTCCTTACTACACCTGAGCTGGTTCAGGTTCCAGCCTCTACTCTGGATCCTGCTCCTGTTTGGGCTCCAGCTTCTGTCATGGCTCCGGCACCTGTCCCAACTTTTGCACCTTCCTTTGCTTTACCTGTTGCTCCTGTTCCAGCTCCAGCGTCTGGTCCAGCTACTGTTCCTGTTTCTGCCCCAGCCTTTGCTGTTGCTGAGCATCCAGGCCCTGCCCTGACCGGTAGACAGTTTCCTGTTCTGGCGCCTACCTTTACGCATCCTCTTCTCCCTTTACCCACCTGTGTTCGAGCCTGCGGAGAAGGCCAGGCTATGGCTCCTGCTCAAGCTTCAGCCCAAGCAGCAGAAGCAGCTACTCCTCAGCCCCAGCATGCCTTCTCAGAGACTGCAGAAGAGGCCTTGGCAGCTCCTGTCTCCAACACCAATCTGATCGTCAATCATCTGCCACGCAGAATGACCCAAGAGGAGTTCTACAGACTGTTTGCTGATATAGGCAAGATCCGATCCCACAAATTAATGCGGAACAGGGTGTCAGGCCAGAGCCTAGGCTATGGCTTTGTTGACTTTGTGCACCCCAGGGATGCACAGAGGGCTCTCTACTTGATGGATGAGTTTCCGTGCTTCACCACTACCCTTAGGGTGTCTTATGCTCGGCCCCTCTCAGCCCCCATCCAATATACCAACCTCTACATCAAAGGCCTGCCTAAGACTATGACACAGAATGAGCTGGAACAACTCTTCTCCCCCTTTGGGCACATTGTAGCATCAAAAATCCTGACAAACAGGTTCAATGGGGCCTCCCAGGGTGTGGGCTTCATCCACTTTAATACCCAATCAGAGGCTGAGCAAGCCATCAAGGCCCTCAATGGCCTGAAGCCCAGCAGCATGCAGGAGCCTCTCGTGGTCAAGTTTGCTCATCACAGGCCCTGGAAGACCCCTCAAAGCCAGCTGTGGCAGCCTCACCAGCGCCACCATAGGTCACTGCAGCCTCAGACCTCAAGATTGGAACCGGACAACTTGGCAGTTGACTCTTCTGATGGTACAACCTACCCAGGCCTCACCAGCAGTGGCTGGTGTATATTTGTCTACAACTTGCCCCCTGAAGCTGATGAGATTAGCCTTTGGCAGCTTTTTGGACCCTTTGGAGCAGTGAAAAACGTCAAGATCATCCGGAATTTCAACACCAAGAATTACACATCCTTTGGCTTTGTCACCATGACCAGCTACGATGAAGCAGCCTCAGCGGTGGCCAGCCTAGATTGCTACTGCCTTGATAACTATATGTTGCAGATTTCCTTTAAGACCAACAAAATTCGCAGGGCCTGAATCATGCATAGCCAGAAGGAGTGTGCTAACATACGTAAGAAGTAGGAAAAAAAGAGAAGAAACTTTATGCTGTTTGTTACCAGTGGACTTTGTAAACTAGCTTTACCTTGATTGGTTTGTAAAATTCAAAAAGTGTTGGTGGTGCTGAGGTAGATCTGGAAAAGGGTTTTATCCTGCTTAGGAAAATGCAAAATAGCACACCTGGCATGCATGTTATCTTTAATAGCTGTTACTTGTAGAATATCAAAATGTACTACCTTTTTTGTGAGTGGGTCTTTTATGATGATTCTTCATGTATTTGAGGGAGGAGAGGAAAGGAAACCTGTCAAAAAAAGAAAAAACCAACAAATCACCCAGTGGACTTTTGATTGTTTAAGCAATAGAATTAAAAGAGAAAATAAAATTTCTCTTTTTTTCCCTTCTCCAAACAATATTCCAGTTAATTAGTAACCCTTCCCATCTACTTCCAAATTAAACAGGACCAATCAAAATTGCAAAGAAACTTGAACTGATTTTTCTTTTATGTATGTTTTTTAGCAGGGGTGGGTCAAGCAAACAACTTAAGAATGATGCTAAGGTTTTCACTAAATATTTGTTGAAATGGGTAAAATGAACAACTGTCAAATTCATAATACACTGGTAACTTTGCTGAGATCAAGATAGGAGCTTTTAAGCTGCATTGGTAAACTTTATTTTGAAGGTGTTTTTTTTTCTCTGATTGATATAGCCCTCCCCTTCTATCCTCTTCCCAAATTAAAAATGGGCAATCAAAATTGGAAAGAAAGGTGAAATTTTTTTCTCATTTTTTTTTATGTCATGTCTTCTTTCATAGGGGGTCAGGGCGTCATGGAGACAGGCACAGTGCTAAACTTTTTGCTAAATATTTGCCAGGATGGCTTTTTCTGGCAAAGGATTTTTCTAAAAATACAAGAGAGGTTGGATAAAAAAGTTCTTGTCTAATAGAGGGGGAAATGAACGACTATGAAGTTCATAGTACAATGAGGACTTTGCAGAGATCAAGTTAACGTTTTTAAACTGAATTGTTTATTTTTTAAAGGATGTGATATAAAGAGATGAGCTTAAATCTTTTCGTAGCACTTAACTGACACTATAAGAAGATATATTAACTTCTTGCCAGAGGGGAGGGGGTTCTGCCCCTGAATACCCCAGTCCCTTTTATTCAAAGAAAAGTTTGTTTTCCTTTAAGCCATCAATTTAGGATCTCTGCAAAATAAGCTAAAATATAAATTTCTTTTTATTGGAAACGTCCTAATTTAGAAGGGAGGTGCACTATAAAATGGTTTATGTATCTTAGAATTATAGTACTCTGTGATAAGGCAAATGTTTTTAGGAAATGTACTATGTTTATGAAAAAAGAGGAAAAAAATTGACTTAAAATTTTAGAAATTTTGAAATTGATTTTACCCACTGAGATAGCCTTGGGCTATATGGATACATTTGAAGTGGGACTTTTAAGTTTTTGCGTTAATCACTTAGTGGATGATATGAAAAGTACATATGTATGAGTAAAAATCAGAGGGAACTGTCTTATTTAATTGCTCACTTAAACTCTGGGAAGTACATTTCTGTATCTGTATCATATAGATATGAAAATTTTTTTTCTTTTCAGTTAGCCCTTTTCCTTTTAGGAATTTCTTTTGAATTTTGTGGGTGTATTTCTAAAAAGAAGGATTGTATTATTATTTCTATGTAAGCGACAGAGCTCAAATTTGTGTTGAAATAGCAATTTAATTTATTTTCATGCTTATTAAAATGTTTTTTTGTTGCACGATATGAAAAACGAAAGATGGATATATTTTTTAACTTTTAAATTATTTTTTGTGGTTTGACTACTTTATTTTAATGTAATTCAGACTGAGGAGAAAAACCTCAAAGAGCAGAGTTAAGGGAACTGCCTTTTTTTATTTTAGTAAATTCTTTGCATGGGACTGTGGTTTTCAAACTAAAGAGAAGCTCCTTCTTTTGCGTGGGTAACAACAGCACTTATTAGCTGAGAATAATTTAGTTGGTGGTAATTGAGAATATTGGATAGAATACATTTAGACTTACTGGTAATAAAATGTTTTGATGTTTATATTAAAAGAGTGAGTTCTTTTTAAAAAAAAAATTCCTTAAGATTGCGGCATCTTTGGGTGTTTTTCATTTTTTTTTCTTTTTTGGCTTTTGTTTTTTAAATTTGCTTTTTTCTCTGCTCCTGTCACCTCTATTTTGGAAGGATCTTCATCTGTGGGATCCCAATGACAAGAAATGCTAAGTTCCTTACTCCTATCTTCTCTTTTTCTCTGACCTTGCTTTTTTAAAAATACCATGATAATTAATTTTAAGATAATTGATTTTCTTTGTAATCCTGCATATTTTATTTTATGTATTTAAAAACATCCTGCTGAAAAGATGGTCATTAGTTCCATTAGATTGCCAAAGAGCTCCATAACACAAAAAGGTTAAGAATCCTCAATCTAAGAGGCAGCTAGTTAATGGACCACTGGGTCTAGAGTTAGCACGACCTGAATTAAAATCCTACCTCAGACACTTATTAGCTGTCTGACTCTGGGCAAGTCACTAAATCTGTCTCAGCCTGTTTTCTCATCTGTAAAATGGGACTAATTCTAGCACCAACCTTAAATTCTGTTTTAAGAAGCAAATGAGATAACCTAGAAGCCTATATAAATGTTAGCTATAATTATTAGTATTAGGATATTTCTTAACATTCAAGCCTAGACTTTGTCTCTATTTCTTTATTGCCTCTTAGACTAGACAGAAAATTTTTTTTCCTGCTTTAAGAATGTAAATTTGGGTTTCACATCTAGCCTTCAAACTTATTTACCTTAAATTCCTACATTTCAAAGGCACTACCCAACTCCCTTTTCCTCAAAGGATGCTTGCCAGGTATGAATTCTGGGAAAAGTCCATTTTTTTTTTCTTGTAGGATTATGCTCAATTACTCAAGATAAATTGTTATTGGTTATCAACCATTCTCCTTTGGTTTTTGCTATATCATATTCCAATCTTTTTTTTTCTTCCTAATGAATAGTTCCTGATTCTGACCACAGTTCCTTCATGGGCAGTAAAATAACATCTCCCTACTGCTTGAAATATTTTCTCTTTGGCTCAGGAGTTCTGGAGCTTAGCGATTGCATTTCCTTGGTGAGTCTTATGCAATTCCAGACAATTTTTTAAATGATGTTTTGAAATCCTTTAATTTTTTCTTTCACTATATTTTTCTGGGAAACCAGTGATTCTTAGTTGTTCTCACTGAGACCTGTGTTCAGAGTCATAATTTTTTACTGTAGGCATCTTGTGAGTTCTTGGACTTGGAATCTGGAAAAACCTGGGTTGGAATATGGGGTGGGATAGCATAATGGTGTGATCTCCAGGCCCAGTCTGGACCAGTACCAAGCGCTTCTCTGGTCTTTAGTTTCCTTCTTTTTGCAATGAGAGGGTTGGATAGACATGGCTCATCTGAGGGAAGTATTCCATAAGAGAAGCCACTAATTCATTCATTAAAAAACATTAATTAAGCACCTACCTCTCTGTAGTGAGAAAGAAAGTTGTTATGAGGATAAATGAGATAATATGTGTATGGAAAGTATGGAGAGAATTTTAGATCACGAAGGATTAAGGCTTACAAACATTAAGTGGCCTAATAAAGATTAGTTATTTGTTATTTCTCTCTATAGCGTTAGAATTTGAAACTCTGTCTCTGGTGTTACAGGTTGTCTACTGCTTTGCTGACATTTCCTAGTTTTCAATTTAAGCCACATGTTCTCCTTTTGAGTTTTTCATTGAGCTATAATTTCATGCCCTAGCTTTTCCTTCAACTACTTTATTGGGCCTTCCGACTACTCCCTGGATTCTTGGGGCCATTCTGTTCTCTTATCTGGGGTTCTAATTGCAGTTATTACAGACATTCTTCTCTTCTAGAATTGTCTCCTGGCATTCTCTGGCCCAGTTTTTGGAAAATTGTATTGGGAGCTTTTCTATGCTTGCGAAGGGTTACCTTCGTCTCTCTGCTAGTTTTTTCTATGGTAATTTCTTTCCTTTCTCATCTTTTAATTGTTGTTGTTTTAAGATTTTTGACAATTCTAACTGATCTGAAATATCTAGAGGCAGCTACGTGGCCCAGTGGATAGAGCACTGGGGCAGAATCAGGAAAACCGAAGTTCAAATCCAGCCACAGTCCCCAAGTGACCTTGGACAAGTCACTGAACCTCTATTTACCTCCATTTCCACATCTGTAAAATGAATAATAATAGCACCTACCTCCCAAGGTGGTTGTGAGAGTCAAAGGACAGTAATACTTGTGAAGCCCTTAGCACAATGCCTGGCACGTAGTTAAGTGCTATATAAATGTTAGACACTACTATTGCTATTGAGAGGCATCTAGGTGGCACAGTGGGCCTAGAGTCAGAAATACCAGAGTTCAAATCTACCCTCAGACACTACCTAAGTGACCCTGGGCAACTCACTTCACCTCTGTCAGCCTCAGTTTCCTCAGTTGTAAAGTAGCTATAATAATAATTGCCTCTACCTCCCAGGATAGTTGTGAGAATCAGATAATATTTGTAAAATACCTAGCACATTTTGGGGTATTCAGGGAGATTTAGCACCTCGGGTGTGAGGGCTGCTCAGCCATCCATCTTTGGTGTCCACCTGACACTTAACTCTCACCTGTGGCTCCAAGAAGCTGTAGCATGCACGGTGACCCCGGTAAAACTGTCTCACCAGATGGTCTAAACCAGGTTGATGGTACCTGACAGTCCTCAAACCCATTGGTAAGTTGGGATGGGGAGTGTCTACCCCAAACATGTGAAGACTTCCCCTAGCAAAAGAGGGGGATAAGAACCTTGTTCCTACAGCTATGAAGATCACTGAATCAAAAGCTGTGGAGAGCTTTGAGCTTATGGCCCCCTGCATCCCAGGCTATCGTCAGCCATCTTGGTCTCTTTGAAAACAAAGGCCAAACAATCATACGGAGTAGTTGCTTTTTTCTCTCATGGACCTAGAGGTAGAAGGGACCTTGGAGACCATCATGTTACTGATAAGGAAATAGGCCCAAACAGAGAAGTGACTCACGCTAGGTCACATGTGTAGTTGACATAGGTCAACTCCAAATCCAGCGGTCCTTGAAACCTACCACTGACAGTGCTGGACAAGTTCTAACTTTGTCATCTTGCCACGTTACCTTGGGCAAGTTACTTCCCTTCTGTGGACCTCAGTTACCTCATCTGTAACACTGTGCTTAGCATTGGGGACACGGAAATGGTCATAGCAGATCCTGCTGTCTAGGAGTTTATTATCTCTTTGTAGAAGCATTAAGTACAAATGATGATACTAAAGAGAATGAGATAGTAAGTACAAAACTGGAATCCAGAGTGGGAGTGGGTGTGGGGGTGGTGGTGGTAGTTGATTCAACGCATGGGAGTATGTGAACAAAGATCAAAGAAGGCAGGATGAGAATGGGTGACAAAGCAGTCCAACTTTCCATTTTTGTCTTTTTAATGCATCCTGTAAAGTCAACCTGAGAAAATTTGTGAGCTGAGCAAAATAAATTCCAATTACTACTGATGGATAGTGGGATGTTGGCAGATGAATGTCTTCATTCCTCTCCAAATTCTAGCTAGATGATAGATGAATCATATCTGCGTCACCACAGAGACTATGTTATCACTGTTTCCTTGGCTGCCTCATATTTTGGTTTGACTCATTAGAAGGAAGATGAGAATGGAAGTGTGGGACTGGGATTCTTTGCCAATGTCCAAATCAGAGGCTAGCATGCCACACTTTGGGACAAGTGGAAGGATTTGAATAGGGCAGTGGTCTTGAAAGTGGCAGAGGTGGCCTGATTTCAAGGGGTATGTGATCAACCAATCAGGGAGTAGAAAAACAAATAGCACCTAGCCCTTCCCTGCCAGAGTCATTTAGGAGGGATATGCCACACTTATCCCCCTTATGCCCCAACACTCTCCTGGTCAGCTTGCTTCCTCCATGTCTCCCACTTCTGAGCCCTTCAGCTCCTTAGAGGAGTTAGAGCAACCCATATCAGGGCACCCAGAACAGCAGTTGCACAGGTGGCACGAGGACAGTCTGTTCTTTCCATTTCCATTGTTGTAGTCATGTATACTGTTTTCTGACTGTTGACTTCCCTCAGTGTCCATTCTTGTAAGTCTTTCCTTGCTTCTTGGGTTTCATCAAATTCCTTATTTCTTACAGTAATTATATCCCATTACATTTGTGTACTACAATTTGTTTGGTCTTTCCCCAGTTGATGGGCATATGTTTTATTTCCAGTTCTTTGCTACTCTAAAAATGCTGCCATAAATATTTTGGTGTAAATGGGAGCTTTCTTTTTCTATATTTGCAAAATTTTAAACTACTTCTCAAAATGGTGGATTACTTTGTAGAGCTAAAAAAAATAGTAAGAAACTTCATATGGAAGAAGAAAATGACAAGAATTTTAAAATAATCAAAAAAGTATCAAGGAAGGAGGTCTAGCGGTACCAGATCTCAAACTCTTTTACAAAGCAGTAATTATTAAAAACAATGTGGTTAAAACAAGAATGGTCCATTAGTTGACTAAGTGACATAAACAACATCTCAAAGCAAGAGAACACGGTAACACAATGTTCCATAAATATAGAGATGTCAGTTACCCAGGTAAGGACTCACTATTTGAAAAAGCAAAAAGCCTTTGGGAAAACTGGAAAGCAGTCTGGCAGAACGTGGGTATAGACCAATAGCTCACATCATTTACCAAAATAAACTCTGAATTAATGCATGCCTTAGTAGCATCATAAACAAATGAGAGGGGCAAAGAAGAAATTACTCAGACTAAGGATCAGGGAACAGTTAACTCAAAACTAAACCTACAGAGAGGATCACAAAAAAATGAGACCATTTTGATTATATAAAATTGAAAAGTTCTTGCACAAACAAATCTAATGCAGTTAAAATTGGACAGGAAATTGTTAACTGGGGGGGGGAATTTGCAGTGAGTTTCTTGGGAATTTATCAGATTAAAGGTCTGATTCTCAAGATATTTACAAACTATTTCAAATTTATAAGAACTAGAGCTATTCATTAAAGGCAATAAATGATCAAAGGGTATGAACAGGCAGTTTTCAAAGGAAGAAATCCAAATTATTAATAACCATTTAAAACCATCAGCATCCTTACCATATCAATAACAAACCCAACAAAAATCACATCATGATCTCAATAGGTGCAGAAAAAGCTTTTGACAAAATATAACACTTATTCCTATTAAAAATACTAGAAATTATAAGAATAAATGGAACTTTTCTTCAAACTATAAGTAGTATCTATCTAAAACCACCAGGAAGCATCTGTAACAAGGCTAAGCTAAAAGCCTTCCCACTGGTATTGGCGTGAAACAAGGATGCCCATTTTCACAAATATTGATCAGTATTGTACTAGAAATACTAGCTAGACCAATAAGAGAAGAAAAAGAAATTGAAGGCCTTATAACAGATAATGAAGAAACACAACTATTACTCTTTGCAGATGATATGATAGTATACTTAGAGAATTCTAAAGATTCAACTACAAAAACTAGTTGAAATAATTCACAACTTCAGCAAAGTTGGGGGATATAAAATAAACTCACCTAAATCATCAGCATTTCTATATATTACCAACAAAGTCCATAACGAAGAGAGGGAAAAAGAAATACCATTTAAAATAACCATAAGCAATTTAAAATACTTGGGAGTCTTCCAGCCAAGACAAACTCAAGAACTATGTAAACATAATTACAAAACACTTTTCACACAAGTCAGATCTAAACAACTGGAAAAATATTAATTGTTCATGGACAGGCCAAGCCAATATGATAAAAATGACAATTCTATATAAATTAATTTACTTAGTGTTGTACCAAATTAAACTACCAAAAATTCATTTTAGAGAGCTAGAAAAAATAATAACAAAATTTATCCTGAAGAACAAAAAGTCAAGCAATCAATGAAAAAAAACATGAAGGAAGGTGGCCTAGCAGTACTAGATCTCAAACTGTATTACAAAGTAGACAGTTTGGTACTGGCTAAGAAATAGAGTGGTCGGTCAGTGGAACATATGGTGACCTACTACACAGGAGTAAATGTGGGGGCTGGCTAAGAAAATTGAGGTGTGTTATTGGGCCATATGAAATGACAAAATGGACAGTTTTAGAGGACACAGGGATGATCTCTGTGATCTGAGGCCAAGTGAAGCAAGCCAAAAAAAGGAAAACCATTTATACGATGACACCAACATTACAGAGGAGACATATTTTTGGATGTGGCCACTGTGGGAATTGATTTTACTGGAGTACAAGGTCTGTGGTAAGAGATTTTGGTTGTTGTCATTCAATTGGGGAAGGGGAGACAATAAAAGTTTGTAAAAAAATAATACATTTAAAAATTATTTTAAAAACTATACCCTGAATTTTTTATATCCCCACCATCACCACCAGAGAAAGACAAAGCTTATGAAAGCTTTAAGGACATAATTGGTGATTTTTTTTTTGTATTGCATTCTTTTTTTCTGATCTTTCTTTTTAATATTTTTAAAATTCAATTTTATTTTGTTTTAAGTTTCAAATTCTTGCCCCCCCCATCCCATCCCCCTCTCCTGTTACCACTTTCATCATGGGTAGTATAGTGCACAAAGAGCTGAATCTAGGGTCAAGAAGACCCGAATTCAAAGTTGTCCTGAGACACTCACTAACTGTGTAACCCTGCGCAAATCACGTCAGCTCTGTCTGCCTCAGTTTACTCAACTGTATGAATAAAGATCATTATAGCACCTACCTCCCAGGGTTGTTATGAGGATCAAATGACATAATATTTGTAAAGCACGTATCTTCCCTTTCCCTTTCCCATTCCCTTTGATCACCCATTTAAAAGGCATGATAAACAAAGCCTATTACAACTATGTACATACATATATATATATATATATATATAGTCATGCAAAACAAATTCTAAGGTGATTATTTCAAATGTGAAATTGAGTCCATTGTTTCTTTTATATTTAAAAGGAACACTTTGGGGGGCGGAGCCAAGATGGCGGAGTAGAAAGACTCACCTATGCTAGGTCCGAACCCACAGCCCATAGATTTC
>JAQQSK010014944.1:0-10953 GCA_028658325.1 Potorous gilbertii | reverse complement strand
AATTCTGCTTTTGAAAGCATTCTTCTCCTCATTGGCTTTTTGAACCTCTTTGGCCAATTGAGTTAGCCTATTTTTCAAGGTGTTGTTTTCTTCAGCATTTTTTTGGGTCTCCTTTATCAAGGTATTTACCCGTTTTTCATGCTTTTCTTGCATCTCTCTCATTTCTCTTCCCAGTTTTTCCTCCACCTGTCTAACTTGATTTTCAAAATCCTTTTTGAGCTTTTCCATGGCCTGAGCCCATTGGATATCTATTTCAGATGTTTGAGATACAGAGGCCTTGACTCTTATGTCTTTACCTGATGGTAAGAAGTTTTCTTCCTCATCAGAGAGGAAAGTTGGAATCATTTGAAGATTTACATTTACATTTACAAGAAAGTAACCTTCTATGGTCTTATTTTTCTTCCCTTTTCTGGGCATTTTCCCAGCCAGTTACTTGACTTCTGAGATGCCTATCCACCCCCGCCTACATCTGCCAGCTAGTGCTTGGGGTCTGAGATTCATATACTGCTCCTCAGCCTCAGGGCTTTGGGCAGCCGGCCAGCTGCTATTAAGGGTAAGATTAAATGAGGTTCTCATGTGGGGGCAGGGCTGCGTCCCAGGCTCAGTTTATGAAAAGCTTCTGTAATGGAGCTCCTGCTGAGCCCCTGCCTGCTTTGGGAGCCTCTGGCCACCCGCTGCCTCTGCCGCTGCCTCCCGAGGGGGCCTGAGACATGGAGACACCCCACTCACCTCTCAGCCTGTCCAGACATCTCTCTCACTGACCTGTGCATCTGTGGGTGGAGGAACCTTTGCGGCCACTGGAGATTCCATCCCTGAAGCCTGCTCGGATCTGCTCACTCCTCTCCGTGCCACACGTGCCCAGAGCAGGGCAGGGCTGGGCTCCGCTCCTGTCTGGTGCACGATGGACCTTTGGGATCGGTTTTTCAGGGCTCTCTGGAACAGAAATCTCCTTCGCTCTGTTTCTGCGAGACTTCCCCTTCTCCAGAATTTGTTGGGAGTTCTTTATACAGGAGATCCATGAGCTGTGGGTTTGGAGCTAGCATATGTGAGTCTTTCTACTCTGCCATCTTGGCTCCTCCCCCAGAATATAACACCTTTAAAGACAGAGGTAACCCAAATGGCACAAGAGGTCCAAAAACCCAAGGAGGAGAAAAATGCCTTAAAAAGCAGAATTGGCAAAATGGAAAAGGAGGTTCAAAAGCTCACTGAAGAAAAGAATTCCTTAAAAATTAGTATGGAGCAAATGGAAACTACTGACTTTATGAGAAATTAAGAAATTATAAACAGAATAAAAATAATGAAAAAGGAAGAAAATGTGAAATATCTCACTGGAAAAACAATCTACCTGGAAAATAGATTCAGGAGAGATCATTTAAAAAATTATTGAACTATCTGAAAGTCATGATAAAAAAAAAGAGCCTAGACCTCATCTTTCAAGAAATTATCAAGAAAACTACCCTGATATTCTAGAATCAGAAGGTAAGATAGAAATTGAAAGAATCCATGGATCACCTTTTGAAAGAAATCCCAAAAAGAAAACTCAGGAATTTTGTAAGCAAATTTCAAAGTACCCAGGTCAAAGAGAAAATACCACAAGCAGCCAAAAACAAACAATTCAAGTACTGTGGAAACACAATCAGGATAACACAAGATCTAAGAGCTTCAATATTAAGGGATCAGAAGACTTGTAATATGATATTCCAGAGGTCAAAGGAGCTAAGATTAAAACCAAGAATCATCTACCCAGCAAAACTGCATATAAAACTTCAGGACAAAAAAAATGGACATTCAATGAAATAAAGGACTTTCAAGCATTCTTGATGAAAAGACCAAAGCTGAATAGAAAATTTGGCTTTCAAATACAAGAATCAAGAGAAGCATGAAAAGGTAAATAGGAAAGAGAACTCAAAAGGGACTTACTGAAATTGAACTGTTTACATTCCTACATGGAAAGATGATATTTGTAACTCATGAGACCTTTGTTTTAGGGTAGTTGGAGGGAATAAGATATATATCTGGACAGAGGACACAGGGTAAGTTGAATATGAAAGGATGATATATAAACAAAATTAAGAGGTGAAAGAGGAATATAGTGGGAGAAGGAGAAAGGGAGAGATAGAATGGGGTAAATTATCTCACATAAAAGAGATAAGAAAAAGTTTTTACAATGGAAGGTAAGAGGGGAGAGGGAATGAGATAACCACATTCCCACTGGATTTGGCTTAAGAAGAGAACAACATACACACTCAAATGGGTATCTTAACCTACAGGAAAGTAGGGGTAAAGGGATAAGAGGAGGGATGATGGGAGTACAGATTTGGGGGACAGTCAGAAGCAAACACTTTTGAAAAGGGACAGTGTCAAAGGAGAGAATAAAATAAATGGGGTGCAGGATAGGATGGAGGAAAATATAGTTAGTCTTTCACAGTATGACTATTATGGAAGTGTTTTGCATAACTACACATGTATAACCTATATTGAACTGCTTGTCTTCTCAATGAGGGTAGATAGGGAGGGAAGAAGGGAGAGAATTTGGAACCCAAAGTTTTAAAAACAAATGTTAAATTTTTTTTTACATGCAACTGGGAAATAAGATGTATAGGCATCAGGGTATAGAAATCTATCTTGCCCTACAAGAAAGTGAGGGGAGAGGCATAAGAGGAGGGTGGGTTGATAGAGGAGAGGGCAGACTGAGAGAAGAGGTAATCAGAATGCAAGTCATCTTGGGACTGGGAGAAGGGGGAGATGGAAATGAAGAAAAAATAAACTTTGCCCACCCAGGCATGTCTAAAACAAGTCTACATGAAAGAGACTTAGATAAGAAAAAAGGTGAAAATTCGACAAAAGCAATGGGAACCAATAAGCCAAGTTCCCACTGGTAAAAGAAAACAATGCACATGGAGTAGATTTAACAAAGTTTAGGAAAGTTCAAAGAATTATCCCAGAATAAGTTACAGGAGCCTTGGTGCTATCTCCTGCCTCATTTGTCTTCCTGGAGTAGGGAAGTCCTCAAAAGAGTTTCAATTCACTATGAGAAGTTATCAAGATTCCTCAAAACTGGCAGAGAGTACCACAACTCCTTTAGTGAGGGCAGCCTAGAAGAGCATTAAACCCCTAGATCTCTAGGACAGGGAGATGTCCATCAGAATGACGGCAGTCAATGAAAATTTGAATCCTCAGGGAGATTAGAGACTCTCTCTCAGAAATAACTTGGTGGGCCCATGCTTGCCTAGAGTAAATGTTATATATTTAAGATGATAGAATAGAAAGTATGCACGATTTGGAATCAGATGATCTACCTCTGCCACCTACTTGCCATGTCACCATGGCAAAGTCACTTCTCTTTGAAACTCAGTGAACTCAGAAGGTAACAGTAGGACCAGGTGATTTGTAGGGTTTCTTTCAGCTATAAATTCTATGATCCCTATATGACCATGCACAAGTAAAATTACAACACACAAAAGTACACCCAAGTTTAAACACGTAAGCAAATTGTACTCATTTTGTAGATGTTACTAATGAATCTTCTATTCAGGACTTCTTTGGGTTACAGGTACATCTCTGTATCACAATGCTATCTCGGGTTGGCTGAAGTAAAAATAACTCCCTAGGAATGACCATCCAATACAAAAGAGGATTCAAACAGTACTGTTTCAAGGACCTTAGGGGGAAAAGAGAAGAAAGAATGGAGGGAAAAGCATTTTATACATGAACAAGACATAAATTAATACAAAATAGCTTGAAGAGGGGGAGAATACTAGATCTCTAACAATTGGAGGGATTTAATTAATGGATTTAAGAGACAGGACCTGAGTCTATGCAAATGCCCAGAGATGTGAGATAGAATGTTAAGTTAGAGGACCAAGAAATTTGGTTCTTCATCAAAATGATCCATGACTGACTATAATGAAGGAACGATTTTCTGATAAACCTCCAAGAAAATATGACTTAAGTCCAGGTCTCTCCTGGTAAATTTTAGCAACCTGCTTGGGTAGGTAGTGTAGAGAGAAAATTTCTTTCTTAAGCCTAAACAATCAACAAAACAATAAGTCACATCCTGACTTTTAGTGTTTGCTGATTTTTGTAGTAGAAATTCTCACCTTGCAATTTTAAATATCAGATCTTGAGCTGGTCTGAGCTGGCTCCATCACACCTCTACCTGAGTCCATCTTTACCTGTGGACACTGGACAGCTGGCAGCATCAAAGTTCAAATCAAAGACTATCTCCAATGGCTGTCTCATCTGCATATAACCAACCCTTTGCCATTTCACATTTTCTTTGGTTTCATGTGTGGGAGTGCTAGAGGGGCCCAGACTACCTCAGCATTAACATTTACCTAGAATGATAGAGATGGTTCCTGAAAGGATTGAGTCAATGACTCATAAATCACATAGAAAGCTGAAACTTCTTTAGGAAATTATAATTTAGTCTTCCATTTTTATCTCCACAAAATGAAACTGTAAGAAAGTAGTTGAAAGGATACTAGATTCATAGTCACAGGACCTAGGTACAAATTCTGACTCTGCTGTCTCCTTACTACCTTTGTAACTTTTGTCAACTCACAACCTCTCTGGTCCTCAGCTTCTCATCTGCAGGGGTTAATTCTAGATGACCTCTAAATTACCTTCCAACTCTAAAATCTATGATATTTGTGAGTCCCCTGAAGAGCTAAACAACATACTGAAACCTGTCTCCCTTGGTGATTTTCAATTTTTTTATCAATTTTTTGAGAACCATTCCTATTGGAAACAATCTTCCCTTTGGAGCAATTTCCCCATTCATTGCTTCTTTTTTCATAAGTTTCTATATTGTTGTCCTCTCTCTGGCACTTAAAGCTTTCACAGTCCAGACCCAACCTCACTGTCCAGCCTTCTTACCCAGTATTTCCCTTCATGTCCTCATCAGTCTAACCCAATAGGCCTTCCTGCTATTCCTCATACTCAACATTCCATTTGCCATCTTTGAATCTGCTCACTGGGTGCCCCTGGTACCTGTAATTTGGAATCCCTGGTGTCCTGTATAATTCAGCTCAAGCCTAGTAATGAGAAACTTTTCCTACTCTCTCCATCTAATAGAACTTTCCCTTCAAAAAATTATCTTTTATTTCTTTTTTTTTTAATTTATGGGATAAAACACGCATTTAGAATTTACAATCATGTTATTTTCTAAATCTTGCTTTGTACAGTTCTTCCCATACTTTTGTTCTCAGATTCCTATAATATTCTTCTACCTAATCTCTGGACCTATTGCCTCTGTGGACTTAAAAATCTCACCCCGAAATAGCCTATTCACCAGAACAACATCCTTTTCCTCAGGGCTTGTTTATTCATTCCAGGACTAGCATCTGCTTATTTCTTCCCTTTCCTCCATAAAACATCTTGGACCCAGATGGTTCTGGAGGATAGAGTGAGGTTGGTGACTTTGTATGGCCCTGCCTCACTTAAATCCAATTCACTTGCAAGTCAAGACATCACCTTTCTATCTTTTTTCTTCAAGAAGGAAGGACAAATAATGACAACAAAAGACGGCTTTTCAGAGACTCTAAGAATGTATTCCATTAGAAAATAAACTTCTTGAGGACAAAGAATGTTTTGTTTTGTCATCTTATACCCAGTCA
Organism: Potorous gilbertii; assembly: GCA_028658325.1. NCBI lineage: Eukaryota > Metazoa > Chordata > Mammalia > Diprotodontia > Potoroidae > Potorous > Potorous gilbertii. The sequence goes on along the minus strand of JAQQSK010014944.1, from coordinate 5,335 downwards.
GGAAGGTTTGGTACAGTTCATACAATAGACATTTAATAAAGGCTATCAATTTGGATTGGCAGCATGATTTCTCCATGTAGTGGATAGAATGTTGACCTTGTAGTCAGAAAGATCTGATTTTAAATCCTATTTCAGACATTTACCATTTGTGGAACCCTAGACAAATGACTTAACCTCTCTATGCCTCAGTTTCTTCATCTGTAAAGTGAAAGAGTAAGACTTGATAGATTTGAAATTCCTTTCTAGCTCCAAATCTATGGTCCTCTGATCTTTCTGTAGTATAACTAGTGCTGTTGAGAGAGAGAGAAAAAAAGAGAGGGAGAGAGAGAGAGAGAGAGAGAGAGAGAGATCTCCATCCCAAATGTTCACATAGACTACGTGTGCTTAACTTGTGGTAGAGACTTCTGAGCTCATATTGTTCTTATCAGCCATGATCACACAGATGGTACTTCAACCCCAACATATTGATTTCATTTTGCCCCTCTTCAAGAACAAAAGACAGCAACCAACCAATATACATATACATATATACATATGTACATGTGTGTGCATGAGTGTGTATCTTACATATGTGGAAATAAAGAAGTTAAAGAATGTCTTTGATATCACAATGTTAGTCAATGATAAATAAGATTTTTTTGAGTACCAGAAGAATATTCCTTTTGATATTCTCTATTCCCATCAGGAAGGATTAGCACATGAAAATACATGCCAAGATGTAATGTGAGATGATAAAAAGTCACCATATAGGTTACAAAGAAATGAACCTTTCAAGTTTTCATTTACTTAAATCACTCCATCTAACTGAAGGTGACCTGTTCCGCTCTTTCCTTCCTTGTGGGAGTTTCCAGCAATTTCTTGAGAAGTCTTCAGTAATTTGCATGGTCTTGCCCAAATTCCAACAGAGAAATGTGAGTAATAGAAAAGCAGAGGGAAAGGGAGTAGAAACACCATTCTAGCTCACCCAACAGGAAGTACAAAGCTCAGGAATCAGTCGTTCAAGAAGCAGTTGTTAAGTTTCTACCACATTTCAGGCATTGTGCTATGCACTGGGGATACAAAAAGAGGCAAAGGACAGTCCCTGTTCTCAAGGAACTCACAATCTAATGGGGGGGACAATATACAAACAAATATATATAAACAAGCTATCTCAGGATAAAAGGAACATAATAGAGGAAAGCACCAGAATTAAGAGGGTTAGGGAAAGCTTCCTGTAGAAAATGGGATTTTTCTTGGGAGTTCAAGGAAGCCAAAAGGCAGAGAGGAAGAGGGAAAGCATTCCAGAAAGGGAGAATAGCAAGAAAAAATGCCCGGAGCTGTGAGATCGAGTGTCTTCTTCATTAAATGAAAGCAAGGAGGCCAATGTCACTGGATGTAAAAGTGTAAGTAAAGTATAAGAAGACTGGAAAGGTGAAGGTATGAGATGTGGAGCAGGATATGTAGGCATTTGAACACTAAATAGAGGATTTTGCATTTAATCCTAGAGGTGATAGGGAGGTACTGGAGTTTATTGAGTATGGGAATGACATGGTGGTATCTTCACTTTAAGAAAATCACTGTACTAGCTGAGTGGAGGATGGACTGGAGTGGGGAGAAACTACTGAGCAGGCTATTGCAATAGCCCAAGCATGGGACAATGAGGGAATACGCTAGGATATCGTCAGTGTCAGAGGAAAGAAGAGAGCATATTGTAGAGATGTTGCAAAGGTGAAATCCATAGGTTTTGACAGTAGATTAGATAAGATGGGGGCAGGGAGTGGAGATAGGGAGAATTCAAGGATGACAGCTAAGTTATGAACCATTATCTGGAAGAGGATTGGGACTAACTTTAAGGGAAAAAGATAATGAGTTCAGTTTTGGACATATTTGGTTCAGGATGTTTCCTGGACATATTGTTTACAAGAAACATGTTTAAAATATAAAGATACAAAATTAAAATGAGAGGCTGGAACAAAATGTATTTTGCTACAGACTATTTTTAAAAAGCAGGGATAGCAATCGGGATGTCAGACCTGGCAACCACAAAATAACAATTAACAATAATAGCTAGGATTTATAGAGAGATCTAAGATTTATAAAGTACTTTAAAAATATGAATTCATTTTATTAATCTCATTTTACACACAAGAGAACAGAGGAAGACAGGGGTTAAGTAATTTGCTGAGAATCACATATCTAGTAATAAGAATTGATATTAATAAAAAGAGATAAGCAAGGAAACTACAGTATGATTCTAAGCAACATAAATAATATAAATACTTTATATTGACATAGCCACTAGAAAAAATAACAGGAATAAGAAGACCATTCCTTAATATGGTAAATATATAAAACCAAGAATCTGTACGATCTCTAATAGAAGAAAGTAGAGCCTGGAGACTTTAAATCTAAGATGTGTTTAAATTATTATTTATTTTTAAATATGAGCTACAATAAAGACTTTTTGTTTCACATGTAATACTATTTTTCGGTTCTTTTATGTGAAAATCTTCATATTTGGTGATATTTATCAATTTTAAAATTAAGATAAACAGACAGAAGTGACTTTGAAAATAAACATCCAAAAAGTAAGCTATTACAGAAATGTTACAAAAGGAAGAGAAAGGAAAAAGACTTATTAAAAGCAAAAAATTATAAGTACGTGTTTCTAGGGAACACAGGGAGTTCAAACATTTCAAGAAACATTACAATAGAGATAATTGTCATTTTTTCCATTTACTTACTGATCCCTTTTCTTCTACGTTTTCTTTCATTTTTTCATCTCAGTAAAAATGTCAGAAACTGTCAAATATCTCAAGTGAAAAGGTAATTCTTGCAAGTGATAAAGAAATTCTCTACAAACTCAATTTCTACCCTTGAACGTGGTCTTAAATAACATAGTATAGAATATATAAATATAATATTGCCAATGTTGTATTTTCTTTGGTAACATAAGTTGCCATCAAAATATTTTAGATACATATAGCAGAAGGTTGACAAGGGAACTCCCAACCAATTCAATCCTCCAATGCATTTGATGACATTACTAGTCAAAGGGATATTTCTTGTGGCACTGGACATGCATCCTGGTTTGGTGCTTTAGAAGGAAACAGTATTGATTGGGGTTGCATGAAAATAACTGGTATCTGAGGTAGAAAGAACTATACCTGTCCCCCTCTACCCAGTGGTCTATGTTTAAAAAGTAGAAATGACTCCATCTTTTCTCTTTCTTTCAACTTTTTGAGAACATATCCAATACTTTCTCTTCTTTAGAATTCTCTCCCCTTCCATCTGTGGCAATGGTGGATACAAGCGCATATCATTAATAAAAATATATGATTCCCAAGAGGACCCTGGGTCACAATTTGTGACTATGTTATCTTTGAGCACAAGAGAGTATGCAGTGATCCTGATAAGTAACCTTAGCAAACTGAAAAATTCAGAATTCTAGAAAAAGTATCCATTCTTAAAGGAGAAAAGTACCAACACCAGGTGGATTCTACAGTGAAAGAACTAAAGAAATCCCAAGCACGCAAAATGGATAGAATGCTGAGGCTGCAGTCAGGTAGACATGTATTTATGTGACCTTGGGTAAGTCAAATGCTAGTTGACTGACAAACTCTCTCAGCAGCATTTCCTCATCTCTAGAATGAAGGGATTATGATTATGATTCTCAGAACAACAAATAGAACTTCTGTGAAAGTAATGGTTTGGACACAATAATTGCAAAAGTGGCTAGAAGAAATGACAGGTAGGCTTTTTTTTTAATTGTAGAGATGTCATGGCCAACAACAATAGCAACAAATAAAAGTAGAATTCAGGAGAAAAAATTTGGGGAAAATATAATCTTACCCAAGTAACAAATTGCTTGGAAATTATTCAAATCCTCCAGAGGAAAAAAAAATGGATTATTGATAGAATCAAGAACTTTCAAACATTCCTGCTGAAGACCAAAACTGAGTAAATGACAAATAAAGGAGGCAAAATAAATCTTAAAAAGTAATACATTTGGATGATTGGAAGGGGCTAAACCATGATGAAGTACATATATTCTAATAAAAGGAGAAAAGCAACTGTCCTTTCAAGATTCTAGTATCTTCAAAAGTCACAAAGGGACTTAAACAAGACAAGCATAGCAAACAGGTGCCAAGATGGCAGAGTAGAAAGATTCACATACGCTAGCTCCGAACCCACAGACCATAAAATACCTATAAAGAGGAACTCCCAACAAATTCTGGAGCAGTGGAAGCCACACAACAACGGAGTGGAGGAGATTTCTGTCCCAGAGAGACCTGAAAAGCCAACACCAAAGGTGTATTGCGCACCAGACCAAAGCAGAGCCCAGCCCTGCCTTGGCCGTGTAACACTGAGAGGACCAGATCTGAGCAGGCTTCAGGGACAGAATCTCCAGTGGTCGAACAGATCCATCCACCCACAGACACCAGAGGTTAGTGAGAGAGCTGGTTTGGCTCGCCAAGAGGGGAGCAGGGTGTCCCCATAACATAGACCCCCTCAGGAGGCAGCAGTGGACAGGAGCTCCCAAAGCAGGCAGGGGCTCAGATCCATTGTTGAAGGTCTCCACACAAACCCCCTGAAGGAACTGAGTCCTGTGAGGCAGCCCTGCACCAACCGAAGCACCTGAACTTAATCTCACACTGAAAAGCAGCCCTGCCCCGCCCCACCTAAGCACCTGAATTTACTCTCACACTGAATAGCAGCCCTGCCCCCACTGAAAGCCCTGAGTCTGGGAAGCAGCATTTGAATCTCAGACCCCAAGCACTAGCTGGGAGGATCTGGAGGTGAGGTGGGTGTGGAAAGGAATCTCAGAAGTCAAGTAACTGGTTGGGAAAATGCCCAGAAAAGGGGAAAAATGTAAGACCATAGAAGGTTACTTTCTTGGTGAACAGTTATTTCCTGCTTTCCTTTCTGATGAGGAAGAACAATGCTTACGATCAGGGAAAGACATAGAAGTCAAGGCTTCTGTATCTCAAACATTCAAAATAAATATTCAGTGGGCTCAGGTCATGGAAGAGCTCAAAAAGGACTTTGAAAATCAAGCTAGACAGGTGGAGGAAAAACTGGGAAGAGAAATGAGAGAGATGAAAGAAAAGCACGAAAAACAGGTCAATACCTGGATAAAGGAGACCCAAAAAAAATGCTGAAGAAAATAACACCTTGAAAAATAGGCTAACTCAATTGGAAAAAGAGGTTCAAAAAGCCAATGAGGAGAAGAAAGCAGAATTAGCCAAATGGAAAAGGAGGTTCAAAAGCTCACTGAAGAAAATAGTTCTTTCAAAATTAGAATGGAACAGATGGAGGCTAATGACTTTCTGAGAAACCAAGAAATCACAAAACA